>VJOZ01126012.1:0-22817 GCA_009801055.1 Stichopus horrens | reverse complement strand
GTTTCAAAAATGTGGATGTTTTCTCTAAAACAAACGCCCTATTTCCCTTTAAGAAAGATCAAAATTTCGATTTGATCAACTGAAAGTCGAAATGTTGAATTTTCCAATTTTTTACCATGCATCCCGTATAGACCCCGTAATTTTATTGATGGAAGGAAAATTATGTTCAATTACAGAACTAGTTTTAAGTCTTTGTAGTGATAACTACCATTAAATCATTTTTCCTTCGTGGCAAGTTCCTTTTTCAGGACAGGGAGTTGTTCAGATATAATTTTCCTGTATTCTCCCAGACTGAAGAACCACCATCAAAGAGCAATTGATTAAAGTTATAAAGTTATGCATGCAAGCGGAAAGGGGGAGGCACAGGCACATTGGTTGGGGAGGAAGTTTGCGAGGGCTTGAGGTTAAGGTGTGGAGGGATTTTCCATTACTCAGCACAAAAAGAGATAAAACGAAATCTTCAAAATAATGTATTTCACAAGCAAAACTAGTGTATTTTCTTTCTGTGCAAAAGGTGCTTACTTTTTCAAAGAAAGAATCACATTTCAATACAACCTGACCTGATTGTATCTGAAATGTGAAAATAATAAAATGTACATGGATTCTTTCTTCATCATATGAAAGTAACATATTTTACAATGAGAAAATGAGAGTATAAAAGCACCTCTTTCCAGTCACGAAATCCTGCAGTTTTTTGTCTCCTTCACAAAACAATCTTCTTCAAAGTTCAAAGTGCATAACACCCAGCGACACATTTACCTACCAAGCAACATACTTCATGACAATTATGTTAACTATTTTTGAGCTCTTTTTCTGAGAAATTCCTTTCAGAAGTGTGCTGTTAAAATTTCGTAAACTGAGAATCCACAAGACAGAAATGTACCGTGTTCCTTGTCAGCCAAGTAACTACTAGTAATTGAAGAGGATTTTTGTCTAGCTGTCGCGTGCCCAGCACCTTGAATAGATGCTTACAACGGAGACAGCTCTACTTAACATGAGACGATGGGGAAGGAACAGGACACACCTCAAATACAAAAGTTGCTCGCCAAAATATGATTACGGAGTAGCAGAAGATAACATGATCCATTTGACAGTGACAACAAAATAAGCCAAATTTGTCTCTTCTGCAAATTTGTTACGAGAACAAACTTACACACACTAACATTCCAGAGTTACAATGGTGCCATAAAAAATGATTTTTTTTTTTTTTTGGTCATATTTTCTGCCATGAAAATATTTTTTTTTCAATGAGGTGATGACCAGGACATTGCGAAAATCAAAGGTCATATGGAGAGTTTTTCAGTTTATTTTGAGAGGTTTCACTTCAAATCTTTGAAAAAGAAAGTGACCTCTACCGATAGATAATTTCTAAACGGTCTGTTACAGCTTGGAAGTAACACTTAAAACCATGTACTTAGCTTGTGGGACTCCATAGACATAGACTCATGTCAGTAAGGACTATGGCATTGAAGGGTGTTTTGGGGTTAATTTATCCCATTATGATCGCAATTAATTGACAATTGTACACTTTTAGGGAATACTGTCAAGAGAACTCAATAAGTGATCAGTCCAGGGGTGTCAGTTGGAACTTCAATCAACATCAGAGATACCAACAAAAACTGTTAAAAACAATGTACCTAGGACACACTGTATGTTATATAAGCCATCTTCATGTGAATGTAGAGGAGAACCAACGTGCTCCTAGAGTTAATACTTAATACTATCAGTGTTCTTTCTAAATATTCTCCGACAGCACATTCAACTGGAAGAACTGACAGAGAACACAAAGCTGCACTGAAAAACAATAAAAATTAACGGAAAAATTCCTCCCACATTGCATTAAGCAAAACAACTGATGAAATCTTCAAATATCCATGTAAATCAAAAAAATTTCAAATATCAAGTGATTCCTGGCCAATGTGGGAGAAACACTTTTGGTGCACAACTATTCCAACAATCTACATTACTAACTCATACATACTTGACAAGAATCCTCAACTCCTATTGTCCCATTTCAGTCAGCTAACCGTGCATTATCCAACGGATAAAACACGGTAGATCACAGAGTAAAATTACGGGGGGATGAACACAATAACAATATAGATTGTTTAGTCATCGGCTTTCTTACAAAAGACAATAATGGTACTACTTTGTCTATTGTGCACAAATATTGTCCACATACCATGAATCTTGTTTACCTTTTCCTAGGATTCATTTTCAATCAAAAAGCAACTTAAAAACCCAAATTTTCTTCTTTTTTTTTTTTTGTCTTTTTTTTATACAAAACTTGTTTTGTATGTATGAACAAGGTTAACCAGCTCTGGACCTGTGCATCAATGAGAGAATAACGCAGTTTCCGGCCATTGTTTGCCAATGTTCAGCTACTTGAAAATACATTGGCACCTGGAGATGTATTAATTAATCCATGTATCAAGGTAGGAATTAAGATATGCCCCTTAAGGAGGGCAATTTTTCATCTGCAAAGCCCTTGTGAATGTGCTCAGGGGAGTGTTTTATCATTTACAAGGGCTCTTTTCCTAATACATGTAATATTTGGGATGATTTTAGGATCATGATAATTCAGGTAAGAACATGCTTGATAGCAGAACATCACATTAGATATTAGCCAATGTTGTGATAAACCACTGGCCATCTGATCGACAGGGAAAAGCAATATCGGTTAATCACTTCTTACCATATTTTTCAGAACTTCCATTTCAATCACTGTTTCATTATTGTATGTACTCTTGGGTTCTGCTTCTTAAGGCAAGTGGGAAAAATCCCAGGATATCACAAAGAAACAGCAACAGCCATCTATGCAAGGATGGTGAAGGCAAATTATGTACCAAAAACCCTCCAAAGGGATGCACCTTCCTCAGCTGAAAGCTCTCTTCCAAGTTAATGACTCAGAGTGGTGCTGCTAATGATTAAAAATCATGTATGTGACCTTCCAAAAGAAAAAACACTGTTGCATGATAAGTACCTAGCTCAGGGGTAGTAACTAGGTTGTAAGGTAGGGAGTGAGTATGCACGTGTTTTTTGCTATCTGAAAGATTACTGGTTAACCTTTTTGGAATGATCAACACTTTGAATGGACAGTTACGACAACAACGCAGAGAGAGAGAGGAGAGAGATGCTACTCGCGCTACTTACCACCCAGACTGCGATCATTAAACCTTTCTACATTTCTTGACTGATTGTATGAAAACTTTGCATTTTGCCATTTGCCATGGAGATGAACAGTCCCACCACAATGACTAGGAATTATCGTTACAAGAATGAGTGAAATGTAATAAAGTACAATGGAAGATTTTCTGTCTGTTCTGCCAGTTAATGCACACAGTAGCAATGCTAACTACACTACCTATAACTCAGACTGCATTCACTCAACTTGAAAATCTGTAGACAGTGACGGTGAATTGCAGTAACACCAGACTGACTTATTTTTTCCTTTCTATTCTCTCCGCACACGCTAGGATTGTCATGCTTGAAAGATTGACTACTCCTTTCATCTGCTTAATTTCTATACCTTTTATCTGTCACAATGTTTATGGCACTAGAGGTAATTACAAAATCAATGCTAAAAATTCTCCAATTAAAACATTTTCCTTTGCTTCAAAGAAAAAGAAAAGTCTTAAATGGCCTGCTATCAGTATTGACTTGCAGTTTAGTCATTTTATTTTCTTTCTTTAGCTCAAAACATCTTCATAGTTGCTGTAATACCAAAACAGCATTTATTAACAGTATGTACCTCTAAACTTAGTAGAAACATACTTGTAAATGAAGACATTAATTAACCCACAGAAGTTCAACCTCTTCCAAACAGTTAATAACCTTCAAACAACATCATTTGAGAGAAAGATGTCTTCAGAGATTTTCATTCTTCCTCATCATTATTTCATCATCTCCCACTCCGAACTTATCTGGGGTATCACTCTAAACTTATCCTCCTCTTCAAATGTACAACCAACAATCCAACCAGTGTTTAACATTATGTTTAATGCCCAGAGGAAAAAAATACAAAACAAACGACCGATGAAACCGTTTATCTTCGGTTAGAGCTTTCCACAACGGGATGACCTTTTGGATGAGGTGTCTCCTGGAAGAAATCTTGTTGAGATAGTTTTCTGGACAAGGCAAGTGCTTTCTGCAAGCAGTGTTGTGTTTTTCCCCTGGTCATCAGTGATAGTACAGTATAAAGGTCTACCGAGAATTGATCGTCGAAAGAGATTTGAAACCACCGACGGATAAATCTACCTCTCAGGGTCTCTTCTTTCTGGATGAGGTATGAGTGAGCATGAGAGTCAAGGAGATAAAAATCTTTGAAAAATCCTGGCAGTCTCAACAACATTACGGATTGATTGACCCTCTTCGTGATCTACCTACAACTGGGTAAGCAAAGGAATGGATTGCTTTAATTTAGGTCAATCCAGTGTAAGCATCAAACTATAAAATCTCAGCAAAGACAGTCAGCACGACGGGTTTTGATATCAGTGCCAAGATTATACTGGGGCAATTAACTTTAGAACTTAATGAAATATGCACTCAAATTTTCAGTGATCATCATCTTCTGGTGGGAATCAAACAATTTGTACCTTTAAATGACAACCAAAAAAAACAATACACAATATGGTGGACTAAGTTGATGGTATCTATCACTCTAGTGTCCCCAAACAACCTCATAATTTCTTCAGTGAGAACAAATGTTTGTCCTTCTGAGATAAACTTCAGGATACTAAAGTTTGACACACAAACTTTAGCAAACAAATCATCCTTTCTTCACCCTGTTTACGGCACACAAATCGTACAGTATTTGTGGAAGATTTTACATGGAAAGTTGCTGCATGGTTACGATATCCATGCGTCTAAAACACATCAAAAGTTTAAAATGTTTTCTTTTTCTTTTGATATCTGAAATCTGAAATAAAAGGATATTGTCTTTCCTCCTCGCTATCTAGTTCTAAAGATTCTTTCTTGAGTCTTATCCTTGGCTCCTTCAACTTTTCCAATTCTTTTTTCTCTCGTGACTTGCTCTCCTTGTGCTCCTATGGGATGAAATGAAAAATCCGAATAACTAAAAAGAATACCAGAAACATATTGACCAGATACAAGAAATATTTTGGTCATAAAATCACATGATACATTTCTCACATTGTATTAGTGGGCAGACTAGTTTGACGGAGTCCCTATTTGAACAGACTATCTAAATTTGGGATCCATTGTATCAAATGCGGGAAGCTAATGAACTACAGAATTAATTTCGACCTACTTTTCTGGAGGTGGTTCGCTCCCCATTCAGGCCGTCTTCACTCATTCTCGAGCTCTTCTTCTTGACTTTCTCGACAGGGGCCGGCGGAGACATTTCTTCGTCCCTTCGTCTCTTCATTTCGTGCACCTCCTTTTCTGGTTCACTGTGTACTCTCCTCTTCTCGCTCTTCCTTCTCCGTTCTTTCTCCCCATCTGCTTCATTTCGGTCCTTGCTCTATAAAGGAACGTAATGGCGACAATGTAAACACCTGCTGCAGGCGGTTTCATGATCACAAAGAATGCATGTTCTGACAAGTGCACCAAATGAGCCACAAGGCACAGAAAGTAATGACTCTGTTGCATTGTAACTGACAAGAACTGTAATATCTCAAAGAGTCATGAGGGAAAAATTGTTAAATTTTCCCACATGGCATCGACAATTCTCTAAATTTTCGTATCTCTATTCATCATTTTTATGACTTAGTAAGATCAATAAATAACTGCTGTCAATTTATGTTATGTGTGACACCTTTTTCACCCTATTTAACCTTTGACCTCGTATCTTCATAGCCTCAAGGAAACAAAGCAGGGATTCATGACTTGGATTACATTATATTCAATAATCATTGATGAGGTGCCACTCCTGCACAAAGTGATTACATTGGAACTGGTAACATTTCTAAGCCTTCGTCACTGTTCCAGTGGATGGGAATAAACTGTCAGGCTATCGAAATAGCTCAGTCTTTTTGAGAGTACTGATTTTTTTTGTGTTCTTGAAGCCACAATCGACATAAAATGCCTTCGTCCAAGGAGAGAGCCATGGGGAGCCATCTGTGACTCAAACCAGCAATCACAGTATCGCAAAATCAATGTCTTAAAGCAATTGGTCAGAATACAATCTATGCAGTTCTGACATACTTATACTCTGAGAGAACAGTCCAGTGACAATATAAGGGGATCTCAAAGGCCGTCACTCATCACCCCAAGTTACATGTTTGGCTAGGGGTAAGCAAAATTCTCAAATGATTCTGGTTCTTTGATTAATTTTTATGAAATTTCAAGTCACAACACTAAAAATAACTATAAAGCAAAACAATTCTCACCGCACTCCTTCTTCTTCCCACTAATTCTGAATTTTCCTAAAATTGAAAAGAATGCAGAAAAGAATCTTGGTGAGATTCATTAAGCATCTCCATTAATTAAGCATCTCCAGGTATACTGCTTGGGGTGACCTTTTGACCATCTTCAGAGACACACGTTTTAATGAATATTAATATCTGTCAAACTTAAAGACAATCGCTCTGAGATCAAAATTTTATTCATTTTTTTTTTTCAAATCAAGTATCATTGTACACATACCAAACTTCCAGCCAAGCCCATGTTTCACCTTTTATCAACAAAAGTACCGAAGATGACACACGTTTCACACCGAATGCTTCTGATAAATACTGAAATTATGGATATGCCACAATGCATATTGGCGCAGCCAGCTAATGAAAAGAATGTCAAATGGAAGATATTCCGTAAATCTGGAAAATAAAACAGATGAGTGTAGGAGGTATCCCAACATGTTATCTGAGGTTTTCAAAACTCACTGTAACTTTTGTCACATTTTCACTAAACTTTTCTGCTTTCAAAACTACCTAAGAAGTTCTTATGTCAAAAATATTTGAAAATCGCAATTCATTGGAAAATTAAAAGCCATACTTAAGGTCTTGACATTTATTTTAGCTGCAATTGAAGGCACAGAGTGCACTTCACATCTCTTGATACCAAACAAAAGTATTAAAATGGTGACAGCTGAAGATATTTCATTATTAACCTTTTGTGGCAAATTTAAACACAAATGAAAAAGAGGAAAAATAAGGAAGAAAAAAATGTGTCAACTTGACTTAAGAAGTAGTCCTTACCACTGGAGAGGGATGCTCCATTTTTCTCCTTTTGTGATCTGCCAAAAAAAAATAAATGTTAAAATACTACAGTGATAATTCTTTTTTGACAAAGAAAACTGTGCAATAGAAAGAAATGCAGTGTTACAATCTTTACAATGTGCTTATCACACTTTATGAATTTGTTTAATGAAGTGGTTTATCATTTCTCTGGGATCACCTTGAAAACAGAATGAAGACAAAGGATGGGATGAAGAGGAAGGGAGGAGGGGGAGGGAGGGGGTGAGGGTGAGGGAGGAATCAAGGATTTTGCAAATGGTGGGCATACCTCTCTCTTGGGAGTCTCTCTGGGGAGACGTTTTTCTGGATGAAGTTCCCGATCCCTGGCTGGAGTTGGACGCCTCACTGGCCGACCTTTGACTTCTGTCTTTGCTGGAATGTTTATCTTCCTTTGACTCTCTCTCTTGAGATAACTGTAGAGCAAAAAGAGAAAGATAATTTCCGTCCAACTGCATCTCCCAATCTACTACCAAGGCTTTATCCTTGACAAAGAGAACCGTCAACATCATTGTCTCACCTCTTTCTCTTTCTTGCTGGTCTTTTCTTTCTGTATTCTCTTATCTGAATCTTCTTTCTTTATTTTCTTTTGAGTCATCTTCTCATCTTCAGATCCTCTCTCCTGGAGTTTCATTTTCCCCTCCGCTTTACTCTCTCCCTTCTCCTTTGGTTCTTTGTGACTTTTGTTGTGCTCTTTAGCCTCTTTGCGTTCCTTAGTCTTTGCCTCCTCTCCATCCTTCACGAGCCGCTTGCCGCTCGTCAGCTTCGCGTCTCCCGATTTGCGGCTTTTCCCCTCTTTGACTTTCACTTTAACGGTACCGTTCTCCTCTTTGATGTCCTCTTTGCTGGCCTTGGTTGTTTCATTTCTGGATACAAGAGATCATTTTTAGATTTTTAAATATCTCTTTAAAGAGAAGCTTATTACATGTTGATTGGAACAGATCTTTTCTTCTCAAATTTACAGACTTGAATTTGTGAGGTCACTTGACAATCTCCTCACATTTTGCATTGCTGAGGTGTCTTCCCCTTATCTTATTGTTTTAAGCTTTCAGGCTTACGGATGAAAATTGCACACACCTATCACTGTTGCTGACTTGCAAATATTTTTAACATTTGGTTTCATTAATGCTAGTGGGTTAATGCCTTCAGTTTAAAATCAGCATGTAGTATCTGTATCTGGTGTTAGTTGGTTGCATAGATTGTTGCCATTTCATTAAATTAGTGGTGTCAGTCTTGCTACCAGTGTAACTTTATTCCATCAATGCTACAAACTTGTTGACTTGGTGTTGGCCTTTAACATTTACTGTAAAATGACACACTGCTGTAGTAGCAGCTGTATTCACAAACCACTTTTAAGAACATTCTCACTTGAAATAGGTCCACTTTTAATCCCAAAACCCATCAAAAAGCATTACATGTGAAACAAATAAATGTCTTACTTATCCACTTTCTGAGAGCCTGGAGTGGAGGCAGTTTTCTTATTCTCTCTGGTGGTCGGCTCTGAAAAACATATATTGACAATTATTTCATCAGTATAAAACTTGAGATGGTACACACATAACATTCACTCTTTTAGAATCAAGCAAAGATAAGAAAGCCAACTTATGATTAAGCCTACATAGCGCCTCTGTGGCTGCCACCTCTCTTAGGCTGCTGCCCCTCAGAGCCTGCTGGCGATAGCCAAGAATTCCTTTCTGTCCATAAAATTACTTTTTCATTATAATATATGGAGACAAATTCCTTTCTACTGCGTCAGTTTTCGAGGCAGTGGAAAGGAATTTGTCTCTAAAGCCTGCGGATGTTAGTTTTTTTTTAGCGATAAGCTGGGCGAAAAAAGTTTGTCTGCCACGCGGGTTAACTTATGATAGAATCAAGTCTCTTCATTAAAATGTGTCAATTGGCCACATTCGTTCATGTTATCTGAACAATGTTCAAAACAATGCTAAATCTGCAAATAGGAAGGAGACTAAATAAATTATCTTTTGAGAAGCACTGAGTACTCATCCTAAGGAGAAAACATGGGTAAATAACTATCATTGTAAATGTTGATGATTTTGTTATTTCTAATGTCAATTACATAATACAAATAATTTCTTACAAACATATTGAAAATGACAAAATTCTGCAAACTGATGATGTTGATTGATGTTTTGTCTCTGCTGCAAAGAAAAATTTTTTTTACAAGACCCCTTCCCTACAGGTATTATGTTGGGGGACTGTTGCTGTTGACCCTTGACCCTACATTCACCTATTGAATACTTACCATCGTTTGTCTCCCCTTCTTCCATCGCTTCTTGTTCCACTTTGATCTTTTTGGCAGGGGGAGTGGACGACACATTGGTCATCTTCTCCGCAGACGCCGGTTCTTGTTTTACGTTGGCAGCGGCGGGGCCTGAGGCATTGGTGGCAGGGGTTGCTGCTTTGGCTACTTTGGTCTGCCAAGAAGAAATATCACACACATATAAGTTCCTTATTAAATGCTGCTGATATGTTTGAAACATATTTGCATACTTCAACACTTCCACAACAAAAGTGGCTGGGGTGATATGCCCAGAAAATCTTAACAGATGATGTATGAAGTAAAAAATAAGTATATATGTATCTATATCTATATAAGCATCTTGTCTTCATCTCAATTTCTCTCAGAAGTATGCCAATGAACAAAGCTGCATATAGTGTATTTTTCAACATCAGCAAATCACTGTGAATTATGCTTATTGACATTAGTTACAAAATCATTTTAATATTTCTTGCAGCAACCAAATTACTACCATTTCATTTTGTGTTTGCCTCTTGTCTGCATCTGTCAACTAATGACGTTGTCATCATATTGATGTGTCATCATGTTGACGTTGTCATCGTATTGATGTGTCATCATGTTGACGTTGTCATCATATTGATGTGTCATCATGTTGAGGTTGTTTCCTGATCAACTTACCTCTTTGGAATGGAATTTTTCCTCTGGAATCATGTGAATTCTACGTCCTTTAAGCTGTCCAGAGTATCTGATGAAAAAACAACCAAAAGACAAAGGTACAGGAATGATTTAGTGATAATGGTATCGAACAAATCCTGTTTGTCTAAATTCCTCTTTTTTTGAAGTAGAATGTCATTTGAAATGAATATTAATATCAATGTTATCCACTTCTTCCACACTGAGGCATGTCAACAATATAGTATAGACCACAAGATGTAAACTGTGAGTCAATTAGTTTCTCCTGCAGTTGCTCACATTAGTTTCTAACAGAATGCAAATCTGGTCTCACTGCTGCCATAGCCACCTACAACACTCATCATAGTATGACATCAAGGAAACAGTGTATTAACTTTGTTCCATTGAGTGCATCACCAGGATCAAAGTAAAATGTTTACTATTATTTGTACAGAAAACAAAGGCAGGGCCACTGATTTTCTGTTATAGTTGAAACTCTATGTAAAATAGGAATCCCATAAAGTCACCAAACAGAAAACCATGGAATTTTTTTTCCCTTTTGCCTATGTTCTTCTTCCTTTTGTGTCACATATTCTTACAAAATAATCCTGTCCAATTCCTTTATTTGTAAGAATAAAGTTTCCTCAGTTATGAAACAAATCATACAATATACATAATAAAGCATTCAAACTGAGAATTCAATGAAAGTGTGCAAAACTGTTTTAACATAAAAGTTGCGACCTACTGAAAAAGAAACTCACCAAAAATTTATAACAGAATTTTAAAGCAGATTTTGAGAACTTTGAAGTGAACTTTTTTTACTCGAAAAAATATCAAACCTGCAGTAGTCCTTCTACGGGTGTGCGAGAAGATAGCGACGGTCACACAATCTCAATTTCACTCTCTTAATTTTACACTCACCCCAGCGCCAGGACATAAATGTCCGGTCTCTTCTCTTTTTCTTCATTGCAAATTTTGTCTATTCTCTTTTCCAAAACATTGCCCAGGTTTTGGACTTTGGGAAAGTGAGGTAAGATCTGAAAACCAACAAAGATTTTCCATTTTCCAAATTAAATTAATGAACTTTATGATTCTGGCAAACTTTTGAAATGAAAATTACAGTAGAGATTGAGAATAAAAATTCCTGAGATGTCCAAAATGTTCCTCTTTGTGATTATCATGTTTATATGAACACAAAACAGACAACATCCACTATCTGATTACTTGACCTGAATTCCGCTTCTGCTGGGTGGGATAAATAATTAAGAACAGATGTTCAAGTGATGAGTATATAATAGGGGTCAGAAGTAAAAATCTTGGTGTCGGGCAGTACCAAAATCAAGAAAACAGTATGTCCATTGAACACTACAAAACACAAATGGGTTCTTTCATACATCTGGTATTGGTTTTGAGCTTAACTTACAGAGGATGGTGTCAGAATGTTCTGCAATCTTCACGGAGTGGTTGCATAAGCTCCTTCACATTCATACACAACATAGACTCTCTATTACTTCTAAAAAAATATTGGCAACAACCATCATACCTGTAATATAAAGACCATGTTACAGGACTCAAAACTGAGTAGAACCTAAGTTTGGCTTATCCCTTTATTCAAAGAAAAAAACAGGTGCTATACTATCTGGTGCCTTTAATCTCAGAGTATGGTCACACAATCCTAAGAAGTCATAATTAACTAAAATGTTCCACCAGAGGACAGCTACATTTTCTCACTCTATCCACACACCCCCCCCCACCAGCCTCCTGTGTAATAAACTTTGACTAGAGCTTAAATCTGTCACAAGCCAGCTCCCCTTTAAGAGGCCTCTAGATAACTACCAAACATCTATTCTCTGATTTACCAGCCTGCCATTTGATACCAGAGGATGCTAACATAAAAGGATTTAGGACAGCAACAGCCACAAATGATGAGTAATGGTATCAAGAAGATTTTTTGGATAGAGTGTGATGCATACAAACAGCAATGGACTGGAAAAAAGAGTTAAAAACTTTTAAATAGTTGATAGAAGAGATGGACATAACAATTATCATACCTTGATGAGGAGAATCAATGTGTTTCGGATCTGTGTGTAAGACTGGGATTCAAGGCAAGCCACCACAGCCTAGAAAACAAAGGAAAAACAGAACAAAGCAAACTAAGATCGCTTGCTTCGGTTGCATATGTATCCTTGTTGCATATGTATCATTGTACTATTTCGGGTGGGGGAGGGGTCCACAGGTGGTACTCTATACAGTCAGAGACAAAGACATGAGGTGATGTACTATGATGGTGATGGCATAGGACAGAGGGGGAAAAGGATGGAGTCCCAGTAAAAGACATTTGTCATCACATCTCATATTATTGCAGTGTTGTGGTGGACCAACATAACTATATGGTCCACAGTCACAAACTTTGCGTGGCTCTACAAACTCTTCATTGACTAAACAGCCAACACTGAGCGACAAACACAGCTCAAACTCTGTTCATGAAAACAATAGTATTGCTATCACTTTAAGATGACCATTCTGAATATGCAGTAATATGCTAAGTCATTAACAGTCTGGGTCAGAAGAGTACAGAGATTGAGTGCTTGACACAGGGATGATTTTTGCCTGAACTTAGACTCTTAAACCAAGACTCAGGCTCATGTGATGTCACAAGGATTGTTTCAGGGTGTGATATGGAAATACAGTATCCCTCTACCACAGTGGGGTACCCAGGATTTTGAACTAGGGGGATGAGAATTGTGAAAGACTAAGCCGAGTGCCACCATGAGTTGATACCAAAAATATTTGGATAAAAATATCTCCCAGATCACCGGAAATCGCCTTTCCAAGGCTACGCAAGGATAGCCATGGCCTGCAAAAATGACATAATTTATCCTCTTGGCTGTCTGATTTGCCCAAATGGATCCACTATTTTTGTCTGATATATACCCCCTGCCTCGTATGCTGATGGGGTTGAGAAAAAAAGGCGCATAGATGAAAATAAAATGAATATGTCTCCTACCTTTGTGAGTTTGTACTGCCATTTGTGGCACACATGTCTGAAGTTTTCATAGTCAAGCTGATCTGCCTTGTTACTGGCTTCAGTTCCGCTGGCTCTCAACACCGTCACAAAGCCGGGGTAGTTTCCGCATTCCTGTGGGGGTGGGGGGAGGAAGAGGGTGTGAATTCATTCAGTGTGAATTCTTGCAACAAAACAGACCATCACAATTACCCTCACAAAACAATTACCAAAATAAGTTGTACCAACAGATATCACAGTGAGCAGTTGGGTGGCTTCATATACACTGGCAGTTGATCTTGATAGACATCTGCACACTTTCTTCATATGTTTGAAATGGAATAATGACCGTAGGAGAAATTGTTACATCAGACTTAGTCATCAGATGATACAACCAGGAAAGATTCCTAGTAATGCAATCAACCTAGATTGATGGTTGATATGATGTGAGGAATATGTGTGTATATAGGAAGATATAAATGCAAGTTTACTGGGTGACATGAGCAAATAATCTTGCTGCTTAGCACATTATCTTGCATTGGGGTGGTGATGTTGGGAAAGACAAGGTGGACTGTTAGACAATTTCTCATACTCTGGGTTACTAACCAGAAGGATTTTACAATGAAAGTTACACAGATGAATTGAACACACAGAACTTTAATGTAGGTTCTTCATCACATCATAATGCAATGGAGCAAAAAAACAAAGTACCAATCAATAACTTAATAGCTTTCAACTTTTGCACAGTTCAAAGTCTTTTGAGTGTGCTGTAGTAAACCTTTGCTGATATTTTATGAGGAAATGAAAAATCTGCAACACATGTCTCCATATAGTATAGCGGCTTGACCTCTTTGTGCACCTTAATTTGATGAAATACTGCATAAATTATCCCCTGCTTACAAACATGGTCACAAGAAGGAGATCAACAAGATCATGAGTAATAAGTTAGCACTATACCACAGGTGCATGGTGTAACTTTATGTCTACATTCAGTCTGATCCTAATGTTAATCATCGGCACATTTACTACATCATTCAGATTCATCTTTCAGTATGTAGTACCTTTTCATAGAGAGCTTTGTCGCTATGCCATCTGCTGACCGTTTCCAACATTGCACAGAGGAACCTGCCGTAGCGACTGGCCTCGTTTTCAGAACAAGATGCTACGGTGTATGTTATATCTTGAAAGACCTTCCAAAAGAGAAGCCATGAATAAAACAGTTAAGTCATAATTGAAATAAAGTATCAAATGATTTTCTGAATGAATTGAACAATTCATGAAGCATCAGATACCTGTTGATAGTATTAAGTGTTGAAATTCAAACAATTTCAACAGGTAGCCCAAGGGACAACCAACATACGACATTTGGTTGTCTTGCCCAAAATTAGATTGTCCTACCTAAACTAATGTTTTCAATACAATTCATGAACTTATTTTTCCAGGCTATTGCTTCACCATTTAACACATTTGTATTGTGCTGCTTAAAATGCAAATTCATTGCTAAATCTCACTTTCATTTCAGATGTTCGAAAAGAGAGTGTGGTTCCTTTAAGCACTAAATGATTTGATTGTATAAAGGACAATCTTCTAACCAAATTACGTCCAAAATTATGCCCATTGCACATTAAAAGATGAAAGGAAAATCAAAGGTTATTTCCATTTTACCAATGAATCTTGAGATGAAGACATACTATGACTATATCCCAGTCAAAACAGTTTCAACCGGGGAGACTAGGACTTGTATTCCTCGAGATCTCCTTTTTATTTGAAATGACAGAAGAGGACTCCCTCCCCCCACATACCTTATTCACAGTGTGAGAGTCTTATCTCCGATGTTTCATCCCTTTATCAACTATTTACAATGCTTAACAATGCTCATTTACATGCATAAAAGACACAAAATAACAGCAAATGAAATTTAGTAAATATCCTCTGCAGTGTTTGCATTCCAAGAAAACCTTGATGTTAGTAACAACTGACTTTTCAATGCAAGAATGTAAATTCCAGTTGTAACTTTTGAAATTTCAAACACAACTTAGTTTGAATTTCCAAATTTGTCAGCATAAACGACAAATCAAGGAATGTACTATCATACGCCCATCCACTTTATCTGGATGTAGACGTGTACCAGGAAGGTGTAAAAAATTACCATTCTGGTGTAAAATGCAAATGTTGATTTTCTGGTTTGTGGTCACCTAAAACTTGCAGCTTACGGTCAAAATTTGCACACAAAGATTCAAAATAACTACCGGTCACTCTCTGTGAAATTAAATGGAACTTTCACATTGCAGTATTTTGCAAAGTATTTTAAATCACAACAATTTATTCCTTCTCTTTACCCTCCACTTATTCCCCTCCCCCCCCCTTTTTGTAGCACTTCTTAGAAAACATGGCTCAGCACATCCAGGTATTGGACTTACCCTGTCATAGCACAAGAGAGTAGAAAAGTTTGGAGTTTTGAGTTGATGTACCAATAGGACGAACTTTGCACAGTAGATGGCGTCGGAGGCAGTGAAGCAACAACGAGGGAAAATGCCAAGCTGAAGAAACTGGGTAATGGTTTCATTCTTGGTAGATCCTATTTGAGAAAAATACAAAGAAAGAGAAACCACATTAATGTTTAAGGTAACATTGAAGGAATTAAACCCCACCACGAACAGATGTATAAATAAACTGTAGGAACATCCTCTGAGGATGTTTCAAAAAGACTTTTATTACTACATTCATTAACAGCATCATTCATTGAACATTTACAATACATATTTCTGCACTTCCAAAACTATTTTCTTTTTGCACGCTAAAAATTCTGAATGAATATGTTTAACAAAAAAGATTTTGGACCTAACTAACATGCTAAGCTTCAAAACCAGTGCAATCAACCCTTAGTGACCCAATTTTTCAACAAATGTTTGAAATGAAGTCCTTCCCCCCCTGGCATATCAAACTGGAATAATTCAGGTTCAGTCTAGTGGAGACCTGCAAGATGTTATAGCTCCATGTTTCCTCACCAAATATACGTTGTAGTCAGGATTAAATGGTCACTGACAATACCTTAACAAAAGGAATTGATATAATCCTTGAACCAATGGTTGGTCACTATTTTGAAATATTGCATGGAGGTCTACACCTGCACACATGCAGCTTACAATCATCTTGTGTTATGCGTTGATAGTAATTTTATTTGTCAGCATCACAAATACAGACCTTACAGTCGGGATTGTCAGATGGTGTCAATTTTTATGTACCACAGATGTATATCGAAAACAGGACCTGACGAAGTGTCATAATTACTATGGTGTTGTTTCAATGAGCTCTCTGGACAAAGTGTTTTACTTATTCTAAACAACAGCATGGCATTTTTGCTCCAATGCTTCATTGTTGGTATGAACTTGCTGTGAACAGTTTGGTTTACTTATTAGTTTGAATTACAGATCACAGAGGCAAAGCATTTTTAAAAAGCAATTGTTTTGGGTTAGTGAACTCTTTTTCAGTCTTCAAAAGCCTTTTAGATCGGTAAGTTACTCTAGTTACGATATGTGGTAGCAAGGTTTCATTTTCTTTTTGTTTTTAAGGTTCTCATGCAATATGACGTTTTTCAACTTAAGTTTTGCAAAGTTAAGGAAAACGCTCCCAACGTGTATGGCATGTGGAAGAGTTTGGATAGAGCAGCAGCACCATCACCATCAAAGTCACACGCTGCAAGGATGGTGATGGCAGCTCGGTGGGCTTAGATTGCCCGATTGAAATGATAATATGAAAAACTGCCTGCATTGCATGGGCGATTCTCACCAGACGGAAGGTTCACTAGATCAAAAGTTTACTAGATTGAAGATTCTGATGAAAGAGAAGATTCACCAGAAGGTTCAAAAGTTATCTAGATATAAGATTTGAATATAAACAAGATTCCACTCGATCGAAGGTTCAATGGACTAAAGAACTGCTAGATCAAAGGTTGGCTACGTCGAACGTTTTCGATGAATTTAGGGTAACATTAGCTCAATCCAGTGAATCTTCGATCTAGTGAACATTCCATTTTTGGGTGTTTGGTCTTGCAAACTTTTTATCCAGTTACCTTTCGATCTGGTGAACCCTACTCCTTTGCTTACATATTTCTAAACATTCTGTACAATGAGGATGCCTTGAACACCAACAGGTTTATTACACTGCTGGATTAAAAGCACTTTACTTTGAGAAATCAGTAAAGTCTTTCACAATTTGGAACATATCTGATTCAACAACTGGTCATACCTGTACCTGTCAGGGTGATCAAAATCAATGCATTCTCAAGATTGAATGATACCACTCAATACCAGAGCCAATAAACAAATTCTCGAGGCAAAGCTTATGAGATATCCGCAATGACTTAAGTGAATGACCTGCCACTGACGACAGATTCACGGAACAGTAGCAAAACTAAGATTACTGAGCTGGAATGTAACTCTGTCCCCCCCCCGGTGCTTACTTGCGCAAATGCATTATTTCTATTGATGACAATGTGAAGCGCTTGCTGATGTCTCTCATAATTGAGAAAATAATTGAGAAATAACATTTGACCAGCACATAAATAAAGGAAACACACGTTGATGTATTATTATTTAGATGTAGCTGAAGAAGCTGAGTGCATCTTTCTATAAATGCAACCAGTTGGAAATACTGGAGGATCGGGGGAATCTTTAGGAAATGAATATATGCCGTACACAGCAGCATCAGCATGGTAGACGACAGACATCAATGAAACAGCAATCTAATCCCAAGCAAAATGGCTAAATATTTGAGTGCAGAAGACATAAAGGAGATGCACTACAAATTGCAAGGCATGGCACCCTGTAAACACCAAGCAATCTGATCCCAAATAAAATGGGTATATCTGAGTGCGGAAGATATAAAAAGGAATGCCAAATGCAAAACAGTTTGTAAAGCATAGCACCTGGTATACACCATCTAAACAGCAAATCTAATCCCAAGTAATGCCAAAGCAGACGACAAATAGGGAATGTACCTCCACAATTAAAGATATCAAGAGCTGGATACACAGTGATGACACAGAGTGCACACTGTGGCACCTCCTAACAAACACCAACTTAGAGGGTCTGGTAGCACATAATGGGGAAAGGTAGAACAATGAAGAAACAAAGAATTGGACTTGTCAAAGACTCTTTTCGAAAGACCAACAAAACAAAGGCAAAGAAGATAATTAAGTCAGACTGCCTTTTTAAGAGATTTAAAAAAAATCTTACAATTGTTGAGGATATGTTAAAAGAAACTGAGGCAAACAATCCAGACTTTCCGACAAAAGGGGAATGAAGTTTGTTTCGTCCTTTTTCGTGCTAGGAATTTGGCAACGGCAAATGCGATGATGCATGATTTGGTTAAGTTTGTTATGAGTATGAAGATGTCCCCTTTCAGCAGAGAGAGATATTGAGGTTACTCACCTCTTGGGATTCTCACACCCTCTGAATCTACAAAACCAGATGAGGAAATAATACTTCAAAACTTTGATCCATTGGCCCTTCTACCTGGTGAGCCCTACTCTCCTTGGAGTACATATTTCTAAACATTCTGCACCAAGACGATGCTCAAAGCATCACCAGTTTACGACATTGCTTGATTAAAATCACTTTGCTTTGAGTTTCTCTGAGAAATCAAGTCACATTCTACAGATTTAGAATCTGCAAAGCCAGATGAGGCAATAATATTCAAAAGACTTTTTTAGTACTGGGATGATCTTTGATGCACTATCTAAGTAAGGATGATCCTCCTCCTCCCTCCTTCCTTCTCTTTCGCCTACCTCTGCCAGATTCTCGGCAAACATTAGGTGAGTGACAATTACATGAAACTGGAAAACGTGAACACACACACACATCAAAATAAACACAGAACACATTATTTTCATTGAATACTAGACTTTCTTCTCCACATTATTGAGTGAATAATGGCTACTTTTGAAAAGCAAATGACCCCCTCTACCTTACAACTGCCAGCTTCTCATCAAACGCAATGTGAAAGCAACAACGTTACAAAAATGACAAAGTGAACCAAAAAAAGCAAACGAAGCAAAAGATTGTTCATATCAGACAAAAGACTTTCTTCTCCTTAGGTTCATGCAAACAAGTATCCCTTTTTCTTTTCAAACCACAGTAAATAATTGAAGGAAAATACTTGTTTATTAGAAACAAAGGATTTTGTCATTTTGATACAGATTAACTTGTATAATCATAAACTTTTCATTGTTTTTATTTTCCCGCTTGTTAATCTAGGTTGACTAGGTGCCAGAAACTATTTACCCATGCCAAGACAGTCATTCTCACTTGTTTGATCAGATGCTAATTACAACCAGTAACCAAGAAACAAAAAAAAGGAATGCAAGCCAAGATGGTAATTTTCCACACTTTTGCTGATAAATTTCAAAAGAGAAGCCTCACGTAATTGCAAATTTTATTCATTGATTTTAATCAAGAAAAGCTGTAACGATTGTGAAATGTTAGATTCGAAGGATTCACCAGGGATTCATGGCACAGATAAAGTCAACTTATCACATAATAATTTGATCATGTGTCCAAATTGTGAATGTGTTGTCCACTCATTTTCAACGTTCTCCTGAGAAACAAAGATAAATTTCATTGGTTAATATTCTGTTAGGTGAGGGCTGCACATTTTGAACGTTTAATGTCTCAACGTGTAGCTTGGCTATCCTCACAGCTCCTATTGACAAACAGATATGATTCGCACTTGTTTGCTACCAGACAATGGCTTTCGTATTTTGAAAGGAACTTGAGGAAATCTACGAAGATGTTAAAAAATCTGGCAAATATATTGCTGCTTTAAGACAAGTTAACCATACATATCTTAGCAAGCAAAGTAAAGACTGACAGCAAATTTGCAAACAAAAAAAGTGTCATTTAGTCAAAACGATTAGTTCAGCAATCCAATGCGGTTGCAGTTCTCACTGTGCGAACAGTGATTGAGCCTTGAAAAAAAAGAAGAGTTTATTAATATGCATATTCATGACTTACTTGCTGTAAACCATGTCTCACTTTCTTCCTGGAGTCTTGCTCTGACCCTGTTGACATGTTCCTGTTGTTTCTTTTCTTCTTCTTTCATTTTCTCGAGGAGGTTGCTCAACCTCTCTTTCTCTTTCTTCTTTTTGGTGGAGACCTGCCAAGTGATACCAGAAAATTAAGACCAGGCTTGAGTATCAGCGACAAAAAAAAACCAAGATACAATAACAGTTTCACTTAAATTTTTTAAAAGGACGACGTATGGAATAGGTCTTACTGGATAATACAGTCATTAGAAGGAGCTTACAATGTTCCTCTTACATAAGCCATACACCTGATACTACAAAAGGCTACCAGAAGCAAGTAGCAGCTGATTTCAGAGTGGAAAATTCCACATCGAAAAGAAAAATTTCACAGGTAAACAATACACAAATTTTAATTTCTTCTCTTCCCCAAAAGTGGGATCCCAGCTTAATGTACATCTGACTTTATGCTTTCTGTCTATATTTAAGAAATTGCTTTTGCAAAATTTTGTACAGTCATTATTATTTTCTACTGACTGCTTCTCTAGGTTAGATGTTTGTGGCTCTGTTGGTGGAAGATTGTTCAGAAAAGGGTGTGAAAGTCTCTCAACTACCCATCATTCAACTACCCATCATTCTCTTTGATTTAAAAATAAGTTGTTTTTGCAAAAACTGATAGACGCTCTCTGGTAGTCGCAGATCTAAATCAGCACTCTGCAGAATTCCACTAAAGGTACCTTCAGCTGAGCATTCGACAGGTAAACAAACCCGATACACTGCAGGATTTGACGGGACCCCCCATATACCAATCTCGCACGTCACTCTATCATCAGTCTGCCCCCCTCAAAAAGAAAATTGGAATTGGAACCATCAGTGACTTGACACCACCATCTTCTGCTTGTGAGAGATCATCATCGTTGCTCTCTACATCCTCTTTGCATTCCACTACAGTAATCATGTCACACATCTCAAACACATCACCTCTAGAGCTGGTTATCCTGCTGCAAGACTAACATTAGCTGGGTCTGTGTGGGTTTGCAGTTCACTACTAAAGGGGGAGAGATCACTGCTTTAGATGCACCTCAAACTGAACAACATTTTCAAATAGGCAGAAACTCAGTCTGAAATTGGTAAAACATTCACGGCATACTTTATGGTCTATTTGGTTAGTGGCTCAGCCTTAAAAACGACCAGCATCTTGTGAACAAAAGGTATGCAACCATTGCCATAGGAATGTAGACAAGCTAGCAGTTCTGGAGTACATCACCAACTTAGAGGCCATCACCACTGTTTAGCATGTGGGGACAAAACACAACTGAAGCCAAAAAACGTAACCATAAATATTATTTTACCTGATCCTTGTTATCATCAAGTGCCTGTATGTTGTTCTTTATCTTCGTGGTTTCCTTCTCGTAGCTGGCTTGAGGTACATGCAGGTCATACATGGACAAAGTCCAGAACGTCGTGTAAAACTGAGGACTGCCGGAGAAAGAACAAACAACGTATCTAATGGAATGAGGATATATGGATCAAAAGCTACAAACAGGTCAAGGAGAATCAGGAAACTGTTAAAGAACTGAACCAATAATTAGACTTAAAGCAGGGGGGAAATGGCTTGAAACTGTTCCCACAGGTACAAATGACATCATGTCATGGACAGGGGATGAAAAATAAAGTATCTGGGGTGATCAGACTGGAACCTTTTACTACTGCACAGAGCTGCAAATAATCACAACATCTGAAGGGCTTCTTTCCATGCTGGAAACTGGACTGAAAATACTGCCATGGCTTCACAAAAAAAAAACAAGTCTTGGTGTCAGTTTGGACTTTGCAGTGTCAACCTCATAGCACATTCATTTGTAACTCTATTAAACTCAAACCTTGAAAAGCTACAAGGATTGGGAAATACACGGGGCAAAATTCTTATCATTGTTTGTTCATTTGTCACTTGTAGCTTAGACAACAGTCACTCAGTCTCACATAGAACTGTCCAAGGAAACACTAAAAAAAAAGTTTACCTATCATGCACTGCTCCTAAACTTATGATGTCACATTAGATCTTTGACAGGGAGGGAGTCACCATCAAAAATTAGTAACAGTACCCATGGATAATGCACTGTAAAGCTTGATACTCCATATTGTTGTACCTTACACTGCAAATGTCTGTGAATTTCAAACCGCTGTGTTGTTTTGGTCAATTTCACATCGGCCTTTGTCAATTCTAGACAAGTCTTAGTCGAGTCCAGAACAGTTTTGGTCCATTCTAAATTAGTTTCATTCAATTTAAGGCAAGCATTGATCTATCCTAGTTTGGCCTTGGGTCAAAGTCCTGGTGAATCTTGGTCAATTCCAGATTAATCTTGGTCAATTCTTGGTGAATATTGGGCAATTCCAGGTTTGTCTTGGTCAATTCCAAGTTAGTCCTTTTGGTCACATTACACTGCAGCATTTTAAAACATTTTTCCCATCAATATCCATTCGCAAGCTCTTCTTCTGTTTGAAAGTATAAAATTTGTAGTTGTGTTCACTTCAGTTTGTCCCTTTTCTTCTTTCTCAATGTTCTTATAAATGTTCTCTTGGTTCATAGTCTAACCTTATTTCATCCCAGACCTTGGGTGCATGCAGTATCTTTACGGTCTCTATCAGGGGTGAGAGGACCAGTTTACA
>VJOZ01125915.1:1760-14763 GCA_009801055.1 Stichopus horrens | reverse complement strand
TGGGAGTCCATATCTTGACGTCACAAATTTGTATACTTAGCCAATGTTTATTCATGCCACAACTGTGAGACACAGCCAATCCTCACATGATATTATACATGATAAGGTTTCATCGAAGGCACAATCCCTAACCATGGTGCTATATCTCGATATCACCTCATGTTCTATCATGCAGAAAAGGGTATTCTCGAGACGAGATTTTAGAACATTAGGCAACTGCTGCGAAGGCTAAGGGTGAGACACTAATTTGCGGTACTGTTGTCAATCTTTGATGGATTTGGATGGAATTTGTGGCTATGTTCAACATTTTCAATGCATAACTCACCCAACACCTCAAAGTGTCACTTTAATGTCACATGACCTTTAATAATAAGAATTTTTCTGTTACATCTTTCCAGTGAGGGCCAAAGAATTAAAAAATGGCGGAGATAACTTGCTCAAGGATAAGTCTTCAGCAGAATTCAATCACAGCAGGATCACTTGCAAAACCTCCTTAATATTATTAGTTTCCAAATCTCGATGAAGCTGCCACTATAGATGTATAGTTACTATTCATCTTCGTGACTCGGATTAATCTCTGTGTAAATTTTCTCTAACGATGTAAGCTGGCTCTTCTGGAGAAACGTTACCATTGTTGAGTTACAGTTCACCTGAGGCTCAACATAGAGACGTGTCCATAAAATACCTCCACCCTCTTCTCGATTGTTGAGTTATACCCCTGTACATACCAACACAAAAGACGATTAGATAAATCTTCTCATAATTCAAGCCCGGTCTACACGATCATACGTTTGTTCAAAACATCATCAAACCAGGGAGGTGTGATTTTATATCTAAATTGCACCTCCCTGATCAAACATTTGTATGACGGACGATGATCCTGATCAGGTGTATGTTCGTGCAGTAGGCTTTCGCCAACAAAGTTGAGCAACGTACAACATGTAAGACAGCGTTCAAAGTTTTGTGGCATGTTTCATCCTTCCATGGCAAACGTTACATAAGTCTGAACACCTTTCCGTCTATTATTATCGTTGTTCGTGATGTATGGTAGTGGTAAGAGGAAATTAGGCCCTGCCTAAACTTACGTATTACTCGATTTCTGGGATATTCACCAAAAGCCAATAGTTTATAGAAGTTAGAACGCGTCAACCTCTGAGAAGTAGGCTGGGACTTCATTATTTGGCACATGAACATTGCACAAAAAGGCACACTATGCTGCACGCTCCAAGCGGAAATCAGCGAACAATGCCATACATTTGTATGAAGATATTCCCAAGACAAACGTATGCATGTGTAAACTGGACCTTAAAGTGGTGTTCGTCTTTGTCTGTCATTATGGTAGCATACTTTTTTCTTTAGTTTTGACTAGTTCTGTGATTATCCTTCTTTCTACCCACGGTCGTGAAAACCAAACTCTTATCCTCCATACCATTCCTCGTTGAAAACTATTTACCGCTAGAGCTGTACATACAAGGGAACTGTCTGTTAGTAACAAATAACCGACTGAACTTCAATCTTTGAGAGAAACATTTCTTGAAAAGAAGCCAACCTTCAAGCCGTGTTTTGAATAAGCCACCATTCCTTGTCCATGTGAATCGGTTTTAAAGATGCCATCTTTTTCTATATGAGATTTCCCCTTTAATTAGTTCCATCCTTCCACTACATTGGGATATTGAATTATCTGATCAGTACCCAGATCTTCATAAAAAAAGACCTGCTTTTTTTCTGGGTGCATCATGGTAAAAGAAGCTTACTAAAAACTGTACCCTATTTTGTGAAAGATTTGCAAGTTGTTTGAAGTTTACATATTGAGACGCATGAGTTAAGATCAAACTCATTTGCTTATCACAAGGGGGAAAAATCAGTTCGCTATCCTGGAGGCGGTAACTAGGCAAGAAAAAGGCGGGTAAGATTGTGTCCCGCTGAAGTCAAGATATTGTCATAGCAATATTTTCATACAATTAAATTAGTAACAAGAATAACCACAGAGTGACCTCACCATTTGACCTCTACAAAGCCTATGACGTTTAGTACGCTGCAATTTCGCTTTTTTTCTTCTTTTTTTTTTAAGTTTACTATGTGTGTCTTTCCTTGAGTGCAGGGGTTGCCTGCACTGACCCTGTGATGAGCCCCTTTCCACTGGATGGGAAAACTCCGGCATACAGTTCTCCAAAACTATTTTTGCTAATGTGACGTAAATATCTGTCTATTTCACAAACTTAAAATGAAAAACACAATGAAGGACAATCTAGCCGAAAATATCCACCTTTTTCCTGTAAATTCATCNNAAGTGACCATTTGATACAAACGTCCCGTGTCAGGTCACCTACAGACTCCTTTGTCTACCTAAAAGAAAATAATACTCAGATAACTCACACGTCATGATTGAAAACTTTTTTAGCAGTATCTGTCTACCTATTTCATGTAGGACTGTGCATAAAGATACGTAATGGTAATCTCCTACCACAGCCCCTTCCCCTTCCGACACACACAAAAAATACTGCTCACGTTAAGATGTTAAAATGGTTACAAACACAAAATTTAAAACAAAAAGAAATCACTTTTGAACCGATATCTTCGACCTGTTTTTTTTTCACCTACTTATAAACACATTATACTATGCTTTCATTTTAGTGGCAATTGGCAGACAGCCTGAGAAAAACAAGGTCATTTCATTTTAGTTATTGATTTAAAGCGATGCATTTTGTCTACTTTTACTAGTGCTCCACATCAATGTTGAAGCTAGCAAATTATTTCCGAATACGTACTCAAGGCATCAAACATATGCTCCATAAGAGCTATTGTAAGTCAGCTATTTTATAGTTTACATTTGTAGATATGTTTGCATTTCGAATTCCGTATCTTTTTCCTTCAGTGACGAACAACTGTAGATTGTTCAGACAGTAGTTGTATTGGCGAAGAAATCCTTCTCTTACGTGCATGGGTAAATAAGAGTGTACTGTCATAAGTTTTGATGTTTGTGTGACGACTATTTCATACCGGTACTACATGAAAAATTATGATTTTTTTTTCTCCCCCATTTTTTCCTTTTTATGCACGAGGAAGTAAATAAATGAGATTTGTAATTGACATGAGTACCCCGCTGCTATTCTGATAAGTCTTACTGGTTCTGTTTTTAGTTTGCTAGTCTTTGTTAGGCCTTGGACCAAGTAAAAAAAGCTCCGACGTCGAGACTTCAAAGTACAGTTGGCATTATAATTATGTCTGTCAGTCTACCTATTTTGTATGTCTTTTCAACTGCGGAGCTTCATCACAAAAGGATAGGTCTTCCAAATCCTTATACACACAAAATAAAATAATAAACTGTCCATGGCACAACCTTACTGATTGCGTGAACTTAAAGTGCGGAGTTCATTCTCCTCGCCTAGTTAATACTTGCCACTTTAGCTGCACTTTACACGTTTGACTTCCATGTGGATCGAACTGGCTATGATAGGATGGAAAACTCGTCACGAAAGTTCGAGTGAGATATATACCGCAGCATAGTCGTTGGGAATTATTGACATTGGGTGTTATTTATTTCTTAGTTTGATCTACAGGGAGATCGCCTGTGTGTTACAAAGTAAGTCAAAAATGTTTAGCAAATTTCATTAGCTTACCTTATTCTTCTCCTTTCAGACGGTACTATATAGTCCATGACTATACCAGGTGTTAATTAGTGAACCAAGTTAGTTACACTTCATAGATTTAACGGCTTTACGTTATAGTCACAGTGTAGGCCTACCTCTAATCAGCATATATTTCATTCATTATATTTAGTAGTGCAGTACATGGAATGTCATTGAAACTTTAAGTAAAACTTATGTACACACATTTGTCCGTTTATCAACAAGCAAACCCGTTAAAGGAGCTCCCTATGAACCGAACAAGCGCAGTAGGCTACCAAACAGAGACCGAGATGAGAAAGTTTCTGTAAGTTTATCCTCTCTAATCTGATTTTATCTCTCTCTCCGCCTCTCTCTTTTTTTTTTTTTTTTTGGGGGGGGGTATTAATGACGTATAGAGTACTTTCAGTAAAGACAATGCAGTAGGGTACAGTACGTGAAGCTGTAAGCATTTATTCGTTACTCCCAGTGCGTCGTATGTGTCACAATGTGGTATAACTTTCTCCAGAAGTACATCGAGCCTACACCAACTATAATTTGCCATTATGATTTATACTCAGTGGCCCTTCCTTACTGTACAAGAGGATTAGTGCTCTCACTACCATGAAATCAGTGGCGGTAGGGGTGTTTTCACTTGGTGTGATTGACTAGGGCTAATTTTCAACTTAGTGGCAATATACCCTTGTTTTGACCTTGTTGTCTTTATATACGAACAACATTGTTTGTTTTTTTAAAATAGGCCATGGCTATTCCTTACCACCACAATTTCAAAATAAATCGATAAAAAGGGGGCAATATACTTTGAGTGTTCGTTGATCTTACTATGAACTCAGATGTAATAACATTACTGGAGCTGCAGATGGTAGCCAACAAATAAAATGTGAACAAGCGAATGTGCTCGACCTGTATAGTACATGGATTTACAACAATACACATACTGATCACATTTTTGGGACATCATACTACAAACGGAATAGATCATAAGTGATAAATGAAATTATTGTAATAATTGTTGTCCATGCGTTATAAAAGGAAGACTGGTCGTTGTGACTTGATTGTGTAATATTTCTCTAAAATGAGACGCAACTCATTTTAGGCGAATATTGATGCAGAAGAAAATAACGTGTGGGCAGAACATTCTATCACCAAAACTATACGCAGCTATACCGATGAAAAGCGCATAGCAGGTAAACATGAAAACGTGTACCAAACTTTGTGGATTGTTTTTTAAAAAATAGTGAAATATTTCAAAGCCTTTCTTAAGCATTTGCAGATCACTGGGGTACCTTTTGTATAAGAATTCCTTTTATTTATGACATATTTCAATTAAATTTTTAAGAGGTCTTAACAGCTCTCTTTCGGAGCAAGGCAATTTACCGAACAGTGTGGTATTTCGTATTACAATTTCTCCCCTCCAGTCCATTTTCTTTCTTCCGACCTCCCTAGTCACTGCACATATGTTTGCAACTTTGATCTTGAATTTCATTAAGTTGTTAGCTGCATTTCGTGAGCTTCATTACAGTATTAGATTTTTGCTTGTTTGTGTGTTGAATCTGAACTTTCCCAAGCTAAATCTTTCTATCAGCACAGAAATCTGCCAAAGCAACATTTGCCAAAGTACTTGTCTTTTCAGTTTTTGTCAATACTCAGAGGTTACGGTGTTCATCTCAAAAGATAAGAAAGGCTACGATTTCTGTATCCAGTTTAATTGAGCACTTTTTTTATGTGAAAAGAGACTACTTCACTATCACGCGAGAGGAGTTTGAGGGTGTCTTGTCCTATGTACTTTTACTCCATTTTATGGCATAATTGGCAGGTTCTTTTCAACACTTCGTCAAATCTAAACTATTGAAGAATTGAAAGAATACCTCTTCTTGGGAGGTTTTGAATTAACAATCTAGGAATAGGGAAAGATTCTAAGGATCTTTTTGTGGCCTTAGCTATCAGACAGACTTCTTGTTTATCTGTAAAGAATAAAGCGACTAACAAAGAGCTCTCTATTGTTATCGACGCCTCGTTGGAAATTCTATCATGAAAGCACTTAAAATTGGATTGGACATCAACCTGTGGACAATTTTGAATCAGCTGTTTAACGGTTCATGGAGCGTGACTACAGCTCGCTCCTCCCCCCCCCCCCCTCCACCCCTTCCACCATCACCACAGCTGTTTCCTTTGAATGTGAATATGTTTACAACATTGTTACACATATATATGTTACATGACACAATGATGCTGTGCCTCTCTGCATGACCGTTCACTCGAGAATGAGAGTGCTGGTAAGAAAGAATTGAAGACTAAAGTTGGAGAGAAATTAGGGAGACTTCCAAAAGACGAAGTATTTTTTTCAACAAGGAGAAGAATTTTGAGTTGGGAAGGAGGGAGAGCGGTTTTGGGAGAATGGTCTTGTCTTCATGGGATTTGAGATATTCGGGATTAATGTTCAAATATCGTTGGACCTCCGCCGTGTTATATGTCGGCAATGATCGGTGAGTACATTGATGAGGAGACCGGAGATTGGTAAAGGTTATTGGTCAGTAAAAAAATATCAATTTAAAAATTTCATTGATTTATCATAAGTTTACAAAGTTTCTCTCATAAACATTCGATGATCGAAAGTATACGAGAACGGAATGCAAACTGTTTAATTCAGGGGTTATGATGTTGTAAACAAAACTATGCAATATCGTAAAATAGAAAAAAAAATGTCCTTAGTTCAGTTTGGTTTAACCAACATAATATACTGGTATAACGCAAAGCAACTCAAAATCAACTACCCGTATATCTCAGTGTACGCGACCTTCACTGTCACCGTACGAAAAGATATTACAAAAAAAAAATCGTCGTCACCAGCCAATCTGGAAATATATCGATATTGTTTTTTTGAATTTCTAAATGAGGTCGCAAATAGTACTTGCACTTTCAGGGTTGGGTGATCGAGGTCTGCTTAAAAGAGCATGAGGCTTTTTTTTTCAGAGTTTTCTCTCAATCATGACCACTCCCATCTATTCTCATAAGCTACATTACCTGGATTCTTTCAAGCAGCCCTTTTGAGGTTTTATCTGCTCCAGTTGGGACAAGGGCCCCACGTTTCATGCTTGTATGTGAAATGTGGGAAAGTGCTGGCCCACATGTCACAGTGGCGTTGCCAGACTATCTTAGCGAAGCCCCACTACCGGTTCTGGACAATTTTGAGCAACGAACCAACAAGGAGTCTGTTTGCCAAAAGCACTCTCTAAATCTCCACGTTTCAAAGACAAAGAAGAAACAAGACAAAAAAAAAAAATTCTGTGCTACTTTCTTCGTATTTTCTGCAGATACGCACCTCACTCTACTGCCTAAAAATAAATGTTGCTTGAACTGTTCAAATTGATTCCACTGTCACCCACCAAAATCTGTGCAGTGTACCCACGAAGAAGCGACGCAATAGTAGTGTAATAATAGTGCAATGCTTGCTGTTATACCGTAAGTGACCGCCATTCATTAGAGCCCACAGTTGTCTGTTCATTCAGATGAAAAATAACAATTTGTAGCATTTATTTTTTATCTCTCGATCAATTCAATTGCGTTTTAAAGGGCAGGTTTTATATTACCTGCGGGGCCATTTAACTTTGCCTGTATTGTGCGATATTTTTCTTTTCCCCTCGGTATAATCTTACGCATATGTAATTAGTAAAAAATATTTATATATTTACCGTATACTTGGCAAAACGTACTAAAATGGATAACGGTGGTAAAACATATGTCTCTTTGTCAACTTAAAAAGAGTAAGAAATAAAGAAATAAATGATATTAATAAATAACATACTTAGTATACGTATTTACATATACAAAATAAAAACTGTTAGGTTAGGGGCCAATGAATTACGGTAACACTTCAGCTATCAAGCGACCTTTTCACGTATCAGATTAAACTGGACGAGTTCGTCATGACTTTAGTCCATATCGTCCCTATATATAACTTGACCCTCACCTATGCCACCCTGCTCAATACTTTGTCATTATTCTTTTGATTTTCAGTCATTCCATTTCTTCTTCAGTCATTATCAAGTAACTTTCTTTGCGTATACCTTTTAAGGTTCCATACTTTCTTGCTCCAGTCGTATATGTTACACTTTCAAGTATTTCCATTCGCTCTCACACTCCACTTTCAAGTTGTTTCAAGCTTCGTTACACGTTCGTGTATATATGTCTTCTTCACTTTTTAGGCTCTCTGATGTTTTTCACCCCTACATTCCATCCTTTCTAAACTATCACATTCTCCTCTTTATACAATATCCAGTTCTTTCTCTTCACCGTTATGTTTCCTTTGCAGAATCGATTTCTCTTTTGGCTTACACCATATGCCCTCGATGTGCTCCATCCCCCTCCCCTGTAAGCATAACGTGACGCAAAATTTAAATGAAGCCCATATTACAATTATTTCTTACATGCGTTGACTGAGACTACAGAATAGCGTTAGATTTATATGTAGATGAGATTGTACTCTTTAATTGAAAATAATTCTATGGCGTTTCTAGATTTTGTGTTTATCAATTAAAAGCTAATCAGAAAACTTCTCAGTATCTATTGTCACAAGCGTGAGACTTGTCGATCCCCCCCCCCTGTCCCGTGCGGTAATCATTAGCACAGTAATCGGTTTAGGACTTTGAAAAAAAGCTTTAAGGGGTAGGCTTGCACTATTTACGTATACTCTTTTAATTCATTGTTACGAATTTTCCCTCTCAATATCGTGAAGCAATCACTGCTTAATTATCCAAGAGATTTATATCACCCCCCACCCCTTCTCTCTCTTCCCATTTGCTTCATTTGTTGCCTTCTTGGTCCCCCACCCCTTCCATTCTTTGTCAAAGTCGCATGAATCTAAGCCAGCATAATAACTTACACCTTTGTTCGTTTTTTTTTAATCCTTAGTGGTAAATATTTGTCGAAGACATACATGATGCTAGTAAAACAAAAGACAATAACCTCTATAGAAATCCACCATGGTTTGACTTGACAATGGATCTCTGGACAAAGGCATTCAACTTGTGTTGGTGTTTATCCAAATAGCAATTTTTGTTTGTAAAGATGGTTTGTTTTCTTAAGGAACAAACACTTTTTTATTTTGTATGCTTTTACAGCAATGTAGCTGAATATCGTGCACAATGTAGGCTAGGGTCAACTACAGAAACAGCACAAAGCAATCAATATAATGGCAACCGAACAGAAGCAAATAGAGTCAACGTATTTCCAACTAAATTCCTTTACAACAAACATGTAGCTTCCAAGCACGGGGGATGCTGAAATGATTAAAAAAAAATATGCCTGTGCAAAGCATCAACAGCCTATACCAGCAGAAATGTTTTCGGAAATCTTTTTGAAAGTCTGAACAGGAATATAATTAAAACAAATGTATAAAGCAAATCATTTCTTAACGCCGGGATCATCAGGGAGAATTACGTTCACCATGTAGCTTTACAACACGCTCCATGCGTAATTCACTATCATACAGTACAAACACACACCTGTATCATATCCGACCACAGTTCTATCGCCGTGTATCCTTGGTTTATTTGGCTCTAGAATGGTTTTAATTGCTTTCGATTCACTCCTGTGCGTATTATAGCCTAGTTATTTGTTGCATTGCACATGTTTTGCAGATATGTTTTCATATATAGACCTGTATTACATGTATGTATGGCGCATGTAGGTCTATATACATATATATTCATGTTTTCAAATCATCGTCAACCAATCCCGTGACCGATCGATAACTTATTGCCGGTGACCATACATGGAGCTGCATAATTTGCTACATGGTTTGACCAAGATGTCACTCGTTGTCGTCTGCATCATATCATACTGTGTCCTCTATGTATGTGACTTCATCCTTGGACCAGATGTTAAAAAAAGAAAACAATTCATTTACATTGTTGCAATACTTCTTGCGTATAGAAGTATATGAGTCCACATAGCTGAAACAGATGAACGAATTGTACACCACTAAAACCTTGCTGGTTATAATTCGATGACAAGATTTGTCCTTAGGTTGGTATTCCACTGTATAAAGAACGGCGCTTCTAGGCCCCAAATCAGAGTTTGGGACCAAAGCCAATCAAGAAAACCCCCTGATAACTAAAGGTCGGTTTCCGACCATTAGCGGTTTGCGATTAACACCTGTAACTTAAAAAGAATTCAAGTTGATTTGACATAACATACCGACAAGTACAGCAAAGAGTTGAAGGATACTTATGGTAAAGTTGATAGGCTTAAAAAGAAATTAAATTTGTTCTAAGTTTTTGGTGAAAATGTAATAAAATACAAACTTTCGCTAAAGGGGCTCATTTAGTTGATANNGTTATGAAAACTGTCATTTTTTTACTTGTTAATTAAACTGACTTATACTGGCTTTAAGCATGTGAATTAGTCCGAATGGGAAAAGGGTCTGGTTAAGAATTTTCAACAGCTAAATTGAAACATTAGCTACTCACACATTCATGTTTCTTTTTATATGATACTTGATGATTCTCTTAGTTTGACCATTTCACCATAGGTATGTGAATCAAACTTGAAATGCACAGGGAAATATGGTGGATTTAATGAAACATTTTAGTAACGTATTTTCTATGTGTTAATTATCAGTGAGAAAAGGAGAAATCACTCGACTAGGGAACAAGCAAAGTAAACCTTTGTAAAGACTTCCATGATGAGTCCATGGTGAGGGCTTAATATTGTTGGCCCTCCCTAGTTCATCTTTTTTTTTTTTTTTTTGCTTTAAAGGATCTGTACGCTACCAAAAGTAATAGCTGCCCAATTGCTTCCGTCTGGTTGGCAACACCAGGACTGCTGATCTGTACTTCAAAACGTTATCCGAGCTGTAAGTTACGTTATCGCTCATTGGTCTGCAGAAGAAATTTCCTCGATGTAGAGAGAATACGGAAAAGATCCTTGTCAAATGGGAAATTTAGGAATTTCTGCTAATAATCCAATATGACACTTTTTTTTCCAATCTCATACGGCGGGTTCATAAACGCTTATATTTTCAGGTTAGGTCTAATATTTCCAGTCGGTTTGCTCCTGGTTCTTATGCTTGTTCATACCTTCGTGCTTGATCTGAGTTCGAACGGATATTACAGTTGAAATAGTTTTAACTACTAGAAGTATTGGGGAATGATGAAATTGTCTCATGACAGCTGGGAAACTTTTTCCATGCAATTGTCAGCTTGCTTTCCAAAATGAAAAAAAAAAGAAGAACTGCGGTACGTCTCCTTGAAATGAAAAGCAATTGAAAACAATTGAACCACAAAATGCTTCGTTAAAGGTATAGATGAAGAGGATAATTATAATAGTAACAAAAACGTTGATGAAGTTTGAAAATTTTTTCCATACCTTCTGGAACCAGGAGTCACTGACAATGTCTTCCATTAATAAATTAAGATTAAATTGTTCAGGAAGCCATTTTCCAGCCTTTCGCCATTCCCAACTTCACCTCCCCCCCCCCCCACCTTACACTCCTCCAAATAGCCGTCAGTTGTGGCGTTCATTTTATCGACTGCCTGAGATTCGAAAACATATGTGCGCAGCGAGGAGCATCGGGGAAAAATGTCGCTGGCATTCATTGTGGATGCATGGGGCATAACAGACTTTATTGCATGGATGGGTATATACATGGACGGAGTATATGTATGGTGTGGAGCGTTTGTCGTTATCAAGTGATTACCTACAACAATCCAATCACTGCTAATGGCAGTAGTGTGGACAGGGGAGTAGTCCGTTCGAGACCTTGTCGATCCATGCCTCCTTCCTGTATTAGTACGGCCCATGCGTTATGGAAATCATGGCTCCATAGATATCATGTAAAGGAATAACATTCCATGGTACAGAAAATCTTGCAACAGGAGATCTTGGTTCAGGACATAAAGATACATAAAGATATTTAACATTGTGTATAGGTCTATTCTTCCATGATGTTGTTCGGCCCATGGTCGGAATAAAATTTCAGTGTAAAATCCATTTTTAGGGACAAATACACAGTTTGAAATGGATGGCAATGGGATAAAGGTGACAGTAGTAGGGTAACCATAATTTGAATCGTCACACCATTGGAAGTAGAGTACGGCATAAAACTGAATAGTGAAATCTTTACTAGGTCCATATTAGCTTCATCGTATCGTATTTGAAACTGGTACGTACATTTGGAGGAGGAAATTTATTCAAAATTTATCTCAAATTGAGAAATTTTTTTCCGATAGCAGTATTGGCCTGGTCACATCCAAATAGGCCTTCAGGTACTGTCAGAGAATATTACTAAAGACCACTGAAAGTTTCAGCATAGGCTACGACATTGGATACCTAGGTCTAAGACACATTAAGAAGAGACTACCATACTAGGCTCGTGATTATGGAAGAACAACATACTGCAACCAATTGGATTTGGATTAAAGTCTTCATGTAGCATGAACGACACCTTTTGATTACAGTAGAACATTGTTAGTGTATACCATCCCCATAGCGACAGAAACAAAAGTTCTGAATGGTTTATTGGTCAAGCACGGTGAGGAAAAAAACACCGTCACACTAGACCATTCTTTCTCTCTGCATGCCAAGCTTGGAGACCACTTTTGATTGATATGTCATGTACTAAAATGGCAACAATACAGCAGAAGGTTAGGCATAAAATGCAGTGACGGTTTTATTCATCAGTGCAGGCAAACGTGAACGGCATATGCAGTATGAGTAAATCAAAATGGCCCCTATCATGTTGTATAAGTAGAGGTGTGAACCTGTCATTTAGTGTAGGCCAGTAATTGAATTGAAGTAAATTGTAAAGTTGTTTAACTTTATGCTGAAAGACTGCAATAAATTTGAATGAGTGAATGGATTACAATGCAAACGTAGGTTTTTTACACATCAATATCTTAACCCATAATGATAAATGAACAGGTTAAGATAAGGAATGCGACCGTGATAGTGGGAGGTGTAAAGTAATCCACCCAACCCCGTCAAAATTAGTCTTAATGGTTTCTATAAGCAAATACCAACGGAGCGGTTAATATCATTTCGTTCATACTTGGGAGGAATATTTAACACATATTAGCCTACTTCAGTTAGCTATCCGTGAGTTATCACCCCTGAGTATAAACCACGGTCAATCACAGACGGATGAATACAATAAACCCGTAGATCGACAGTGTTAACCAGTCTGCTATCTTACACAAAAGTGGCTGATAGCAATTATGAAATATCATTCCATTGGAAGTTCTTGGACCTAACGTTATAGACCTAGGTCAAAGGCCTAAGTCTATAGGGCTATTATTTAGACAGCGCCCTGACAGGAGTATGTGACTAGGGGATGGAAACCTCAGCATAATGGTCTGCATATTTATTTCACCCAGGAG
>VJOZ01125568.1:0-10516 GCA_009801055.1 Stichopus horrens | reverse complement strand
CACAAAAAAACTACTACTAATGCTTTGTGGCTTCAAAAGTTCAACCTTCCTACTTGTGTGAGACCCATATTTCATGCCATTTCCCCACGAAAACTTTTACCTGGGCCTGACATTCTTCGTCAGGCTTTGCCTCTGACATTTAATAACAAGATAAGATATTATTATTATTGGAGGTCATTTCACCAAAATCTTGGAATTCCCCTGGTAGTGGTTTCAAAATTCTGACTTTGGTTAGGTGCATGGTGTGTTTGGCCCCCTCTGTCGTAGGTGTCTGTACCCTGTACACTGAAACACATTTACCTATGGACTGTCACAAAGAATGTGTGAGGAAAAGAGTGACAACATCCACACAGCCAAAATGAAAGTATAAAAAAGGTGATATGGATATATGTTACTAAGGGAATGAGGCCAAAGGAACGAAAACTTGGTCTAATGCGGACTGTGGTAATCGATTACTCGCCAGTCATTCTACTTTGGCAGTGAGGTTAGTCATGCTGAGAAACTGTGCTTGTGATTTCTCGACTGCAACTGTTGCAGAATTAATTTGAAAACAGGTAGTGATAAGCACTATCACAGATGTTTATCACTATTTTATGATGACATAATAACTACTTCTAATTCCCCTGCCCCCTCCCTAAGACTCTTTTTATTTGTTTACTTTCATTTTCATTTTTCATAACAGTTTGTTGTTTTTTTTTGTTTGGTACGTTTAAATTTGAGCATGACTAATTAACTTTGGAGTAAAAACAGCGGAGGAATCAATGCAAAATTATTCATTTAAGTGAAACATATCTGTTACTTCAATTTTTCTTCGCTTTCTTATCTTATACTGTGGGGGTGGGTGGGTGTGTGGATGGCTGCTCAGGTGAGGATGCCGGATGTTTTGCAATATCTCTGTTATATTATTTTTTCTTAATCGCTTCTCAGAATTTCTGCCAGTCAGCATGCTGCCGTAATTTGATTTAATAAGAATTTGTGAAGTCTGGGTTTCATTTTTTTTTTTAAATACTCTTTAATGAATTATCAAAAGCTGACAGTCGAACTGCTTTTCTTTTCATATGTATTGTAGGGTGCAAGTTATATATGTTTTTTTTTTCCTGTTGTTTTCATCTTGCAGACATTTTCATTTTAACTGATTAAGCTGCAAGTGACTCCTGCTTCTCATTTTTGTCTTATCATAATTTGCTGTGGTTGTAGGATCGGTTGTTGCCACTCATCACCCAATCTGAACTGGGAGATAGTTTGACCAGCTTGGCTTTATTTTACTAGTTTATACCATAAATTTCTTAGTACCACTTTCTGTACTCTACCCCAGAGCATAACCTTTTGGACCCTGCATTAACCCCCCTCCCCTCTGCTGTTCAGACCCATGGGACTGGCCACTGGAACCAACACCCAAGTGTCCTGCCATGTCCCCGAATGTAGACACTTCCAGTGCCTTGAGAATGAACTGAAAGGAAAGACAACTCTACCTTAGTACTTTGCACAAGAAATAAAGTGGAAATGTTAATATTGATTCCATGAAAAAGAACACTGAAAGAAAGAAAAAAACTTTATACTCTGTTACACTGTTTTAGAGAATAAGAAAAAAAAAAAGGGTTAGAGAGGAAGTGAACCTGAGGGGTGGAAAGAATCCAGTGTTAGACCTTTGTAATGTGACACCTCCAATAAGCAGGAAATGAAGGTTGTTAAGAATCTGTGGGAGGTACTATTATCACAGAGGGGTACCAGAGTAAACTACCAGTCGATTGCTGTTGTAATGACTGAGGTCTTTTGTATATTATTCATTTCATATTATTAAAACAAAAGTCGAAAAAGTCATTACATTTGGAGGGGAATGCAAAAAAATGCCATGGACACAATGGTTTGGACAACGAAAAAATTAATTTAAAGAAAAAAAGTAGTTTACCATTAATATATAGAGGAATAAGGAAAACATTAGTGATAGAAAGAGGTAACATTGTGAGCAGGATTTTACCTTCTGAGTCAATTTGCAGATTGAAACATTGCTTGGCATAGAAGAAAATCGGCTCTTCGGCGAGCGTTTCGTCATTTCATGTGAGTGGTACAGTTGAGAGAAACATTTAACAGCGATGGATTGAAATTACTATGTCACAAGATGTTGCCTGACTTTATAATTGAAAATGATCTTTTAAAATATTTCCTGATATAGTTAGATGAATACTAAGCAGAAAATCGAAATAGTCACCTCGGACCCTTTACCCCTATTTTCCTCTGCCCTTTGCTTCATTTTCGAAAACAGAATGTTGGTATGATTCCACGACATCAAAGGTTTCCATTATGTTTAAGTGCTGCATGACAGGAGTGTGATTGCTTTTGTCTGATGGCTCAAGGTCCTTCTAGTCTAGGTGCATTTGCAACATTCATGACACGATATGATGCCATAAAACTGTCCGCACAGTGATATTTTTACTTTCACACTACACATGGATTTTTCATTATCTTGCTGTAATTTTTTTCCTTCCAAGAAGGGCAATGATTGTTCGATCGTGAAATCTCTGTGATAAGCAATATAAGTTAAAACTCGTTTGACTCCATTTTATCCTATCGTATTGTGCCTAAGTGTGAAAGGACCTTTAGTCATCCTTTGTGCAGCATAGAATGTGCTCAGAATTATTTGAACATCCAAATATGAAGTGTTTGATATGGAGGCATTTGTCAAGTTAAACTGCATAACTCAAGGTTTGTTTTAAGATTTGTTCTTTTTTTTTTAGTCATCAGTATTTACACGGTTAGACGTATAGCCCAGGCTACTTGCCATTAGTTTGAATACACATCTGTTTATGGGAGAGAGAACTGTAAATTTTATTTATGAGTAAATTTGTCTGTGCCAAACAGGAGAAATCTCAACGCATGTGTTCTGTAATGGTTTATAATAAGCTAGGATGGGGGGATGCATTTAGCCTCTGCTAATCTGCAGAGGCGGTTTTCTCCGTCCTTGTGATTATCAGTTCAGAAGGTAGATGATGCAAACGACAATTACGGATGCAAAAAATAAAGAAAAAAGCCTGCAAACAGTTCCCACAGTGTCGCTCAGAGTAGCCCTTCAAATTGGTAACATTAAAATTCTTCAAATCCATTTCCTAAGAGAGTGACATACATTTTTGTCAAGTTGAAATTTCGAGATGTTTACTGCGATGTCTCTCTGCCATTATATGAGATGCTACACGATGTCGATACATGAATGATTTATTTCGACCCAAATGAAAGCATGGGTGGTGGTATCTTCTGCCACATGTTCTTCAAATTAATTTTTGCTGTAATTGTTTGTTTGAATGCTGGATGGCATCGCATACCTGTCTGGACTCAAGGTTTAAATTTGACTGTCACCCTCATCATGTCATCTCAACTCAAGAGATGAAGAAGAAAATTAGAAAAGATAGGTGTTTTAGAGAAACATGTGGAACACCTATTGAATTATGACCAGGACGTTCCCTGTAGAGTTGCCTGCCTCCACACACCGCAGGGCTTTCTATTCCCTGAACTGCATCGCTGGCTGCTTCTGTGTGTATCCCTGCCATTAAGAGTGTCCGTGTGTGCATGTGCGTGGGTGCTTGTGGATATTGTTTGTGTTGAGGACAGCCAACACATGCACAAACACACACACACACACATTTCAGAGATACCTCGCTCAGGGTAACCTTTTGTCTGCAGAACCCTCTGCAGAAAGTGGCATGTCCCAGCTCGGAATTTTGGCAACGGAGAAGCAGAGCCGCAGCATATGTTGGTGATTTATGGTCGGTTCTCTGACCTGTGTGGCACTGGTAGAGGAAAAGACAGCAGCAAGCAGCAGGGCTGGTTGTTGTCACTGTTAACAACGTTGAAGGAGATCTGCATGGCACAGAAAACACATGGAATGGCTATATATGTCAGTCAGTAGAACTAGAAGCACAAGGATTGTTATTAGTCAGTCAATGTGAGTTTTTTTTTTTTGGTTACCATTGTCATGAACAGAGGGGGGTTAGGACTAACTGCTTTGTTTATTTGTTGGTAAATCATCGCTTCGTGGTCTTATTGTCTTAGATGAGAGGATGTCTGGAGAAGATAAACTGATTGCTTATTACAGAGAAGTAGTGGTGGTAGTAGTAGTATAGGGAGGACACACACACACACACGAGACCAGTGTCCTGCCTCTCTTGTCCTGGGTGTTTCATTATCTGGCAGGAAGTGAAAGGGTTATTGGCAGAGGACTGACTGACTGACTGCCTTTGGACTAGCCTGTAAGGTACTTTGTGCAGAGAGGATGTTTGCACCGATTACATAACATCAGTAGCCAAGGTAGTAGAATTTCCCGTGGTTTCAGAGAGCTGCAGTACAACTTGCATCCACAGGCAAGCATCGTGGTACGGACTGCTCCATAAAGGAAGCTTGTGGATCTGGCCGTAGCTTCACATTCAAAATCAAAGCAGGTATTAAAGGCTGGGTTCAGTTGAAGACAAGATTTCGGGTTAACAGGAGTCAAGTACATGATATTCATGGAAGAGCAATCATACACTGTGGAATCGGAGACCTGAATGTGTTAAAACAGGAAGCATTGGAATGATCTTGGAGAAACACGTTTAAAGGGAAGGTCCTCTTTGTCACTGTTTCGAGCGTCTGTGTGGTACACGACTCGGTTTTTCCCTGGACTGGTGTTATCGTTGAACAGTTTTCACTGAGTGTGGATTTAAATTTTTATCAGGCAAATATCACAAGGAATATTTACCGAGCATCTTCTTCTGTCGCATCAGGATCTCGCTTAGCCTGTTCCTCGCAGAGGCTGTGTTCTAATGAAGAATACCATAGGAGGGACTCCATTTTCAGTAACTTAAAGGATTCCGTCCATGTGGGGAAGGTGACACTTTACGTAACAATTTTCATCCGTTCTGTGGAAAATTGGATCGTCAGTCCTCATCAGGGTCTCCATCTCACATCTACGCGTCAGTAGGTTCGAGCGATCCCGGAGCGGACGTCAACTTGATTTTTTTTTTTTGCAAAGGTCAAAGTCAAATTTGTCGTGTTTGTTATGAGAGGTATGGATAGACTCCAGATGGATTCTGGGTACGTACCAGTGACAGGAAGTACCGTGGGGTCGTACCAGCAGCCCACCATGTTCATTCCCAGCTTTGCACATCCCCACTTCTCTTGGGTAAGAGCAATAAAAAAAAAAAGTTCAAATAGAAAAGAAGTGCTCAATCACTCTCGGTAAATAAATTGCTTTGGCAGAGCTTGCCAAGTTACCTGTGTGTGATTACTATTGAGAGTTTTGCTTTGCTGTATGTTTTTTCACATTTTAAAAGTAGTATGTGTCCTTACTTTCTCACTTACGGTCATAGATGGAAATCATTTTTTGGCGACAAATAATTTGATAATCGGAGGTTTTCATGATTGCATTTGATGGTAGGAGTAGCAAGCAGTTTTATGTAATGTACTGCATTTTTGGATACAGTCATTCGTGGCTGACGGTCCTTTTTTTCTTTTGCAGTACGTTCAAAAACAACTGTGTGCAATCTTGCATTTTCATCTGCAGTTTAGCACACTCTGCTGTTCAGTGCCCCATTTATCTTTTTTCCTCCTCTTGTTCTATTTGAATTTCTCTTCATTCTCCCAAACAAATTTTTTTATTTCCTCCAAGTATCTAAGACTGATTTTGGGAGTGTTGCCAACTTTGTTGATCAATACATATTTTCTTTGCTAATTATCATAAGACAGAAATACATGTGGATCAAATTTTCTGCGGGGGTGTCTTGTCGGAAGCTGGGATGATATCAAAAGCTTGATCCTTCTCTTGTATGTGACTTTGTCTCCCATGATTCTGTCCTTAATTCCACTATAGTGAACATTACTCTAACTGTACTCTAGGATTTTCTGTAGCTGTGTCCTTATATCATCTTCATGTGCACAGTGTGTATGTAGTGTGACCAAACCATACCACCATTGAAATGCCTTTGACACTTTTCTGCCATTCCCTTCTCTGTTACACTCTCTACCACTTCTGCCCCTCCTCACTATTCCACCATTCTCTACTCTTATCATTTTTTTCCACCACTCTTCACAGTCTCCTCCGCTGTCACATTTTTGCCATTCTCTGCTGTCACTTTTCAAAAGTTATTGCCTGTCACTTGATCAACTACTCTCGCCTCTGTCACTTTAACACCATTCAATCCTCTGTCACATTTCTGGCATTCTCTCTTTTGTCACATCTCCACCATTCTCCACTTGTCTCTTTTCCACCACTTTTGTCTCTCTCACTTGTCTACCACTCTTCTTCCCCCTCCCCTTTTTTTCTCTCCACCATTCCATCTTCTGTCACTTTTGCACCCATTCTCTGCCATGTCACTTCTTCATCACTTCCTCCTCTGTTGTTGCATTTCCACCATTCTGTTTTTTTACCCATTTCTACTGCTCATTGTCTATCACTCTTGTATACAGTAGATGTCACATGTACACCATTCACCCCTTTTCACTTTTCCATCATTCTCTGCCTCTTTGTCACGTCTCTACCGTTCTCTTCTCTGACACTTTTTCCATCGCTGATGCCCCTTCCACGTCCAGCATTCCCTCCTCTTTCACTTTTCCCTCCCATGTCACATCTCTACCATTCTTCCTCCTCCTCCTCTGCTTCTCCATCATTCTGTCCTTCCTTACTTCCACTCCAATGAAGGTATAAACTGTCACTTTTAATTGAGAAGAACATTTTGTATGTGCACATTCAAGTGCAACTCCTTTGCCTTTGACAAATACTTTAATGTTGATCTAAGTTTGTATGTACAAATGAGCTCCATTTATGCAAGTACTTAGTGTCCTTCAGTATTTTGAACCATGTTTGGACACAGGCCAACACTCTACAACATAAAGTAACTCCATTAGTGACTTCTGAGGTTGGGTATAACCATGGAGCTCCATGGTGTATTAATTCCCCAGGACAAGAGGCTGCTTTGTAGGAGTAAAGTTAGTTGTCAAGGAGAAACAGTTTGACCAGATAGTTGCCATAGCAACTCCCTGGTTTTACCATGGTCATACAACTGTCTACTAGGTTCAATTTGCAGTACATGCATTGCTTGGTACACACAGTACACCTCATAGTGAAAGTGTTCCAGAAAAAGGAAATAGCAAAGCAAAAGTGACGTCATGTGTCGGAAAATGCCAACAACTTGCAGATGGAATTTCCTCCTCTCTACCCTCTATGGAAGCATTTCAACAGAATGCCTATATTACTGACGACAAATTAGATTTGAAAGTCATAGAATGTAATTCAGAGAGGTGTGAAAAATACCCAATTGACAACTGTGATTTGATTTGTGAAATTCACTAATTTTCTAAGGCTGTCAAGATGTCTTCATGTTCTGAACTAATAGAAATGGACAAACTACAATGATCACCTTACCTTCTCCCCCTCCTTCCCTCCCCTCCTAAGCAACAGATAAAGAGAAATTTTAATTTTGAAGCTTCCCATGTAAAAAGAGGGACCCCTCTGTGATGTGAAACTATGAATTTAAATCAGGTGGCCAAAATTTCAGAACTGTCTAATGACTCTCTGCTATTAGTCTGTCCAGGATGCAAGTGAGTCGCTCCCGTTGAGGAAAACTGTATTCACATAGAGAAAAAGAAATTCTCCACAGCTACCTCATGAGGGACTTAACTAATTCATGTCTGGCCGGCTTGTTTGATGGCAGCTTAAATCGTACCAGAAATGAAGTTGAAAACGAAAATTGTCCGTGAGCTCATGGTCCCTCGGTGCAGCATAGATCTGTGGATGTTATACCTATCAAACTTGAACCTGTCCGTAAAAATGTCTGTGTGTGAAAATGTCTGAAGGACAAACTTGTCTCTCGTCAATCCGCGATGTTATCTCACAATGTTTCTGGTTTGTTAATTATGTAAACATTGATTCATTCAAATTTGTTATGTTTTTATATCAATCATCGTGAATGGCTTTGATTAGACAAACACTTGAGAATCAGCTGTAACCTCAGTGAGTATAACCTGGTCACTGTTAAATGTTTCAACTTCCTTCGATAAACACTGAACGTTAAAATGAAAACCAACAAGTCTGTAGACAAATTTTGACCAATAATATACAACAGCGTTTGATAATATTTGTTTTAAATTAACAAATTTCAAAGTTTTCTCCACCCTCCTCTAATATCCGGGACGCAAACTTAGATCTTGCAGAAGTATGAAGTGAAATGATGTTGCTTTTCATCTATAAATAGAAACAACGACCATCCTAAATTTGACCAGCCCTCACTTTCCATTTTCAGTGTCAAACAGTTTTATAGTATATATATGGTTTGAGGTTACAGTGCATAACTTTTAGTACTTTTTCTTTTTGACTTTTACTTTACCATACATGCAGCTCTTTAATACAAAAGGAGCAAATTTTTCTCAGAGGCAAATGTTGGAAATTGACCAGATTTACATTGCAGACGTATGTTTAACCCATGCCTACAGTAATGCATGTTTTGACCCTATGCAACACACCGCCAACTAAAGATATAGCACCGCCTTCTCTATCACTGATTCAGTCTTGTTCAACTTTCGCTCAGAGGGACGCAACCTGCGTTTCTTTTTGTAGCTCTGAAGTTTCCTCCTAGAGCAGAGGCTACAAGCTCTAAACATTGAGTAATTTTTGTGTTTTCTATCTGTTTTCCCTTCATAATTGTTCCTGGTTTGAACTTCATACCAAAGGAGTCTACACTGTCTGAGAGACAAATGTCGTGAAATTGATCGATACCGCTTTTTAGAGAAATATTCCAACTTGAGAACCCAATTAATTAAGCATGAATACCACCTCAGATTGATTAGTGGTAGCTTAATCATGCCTTTTCTCAGATCAGAGTTCTAGGTGGGGCCAGTGTAGAAGTAGAGGTGGGCAAATCCATCAACATTTGTGACTAGACGTTGATTGTTACTTTTTCTCACCATAAATAATTGAAGGGGGGCAAAAAAATTTTTCCTGGGAACTTCACCCCGTCCCTCCTCGACCACATACCTGGACTTCATATCTGCAAAAGACCCTGTTTCCGCGGGAACGCTTTCCTGTTCTTTCTTTTCGTGATAACCAAAATCAGACTTCTGCAGAGCATAATGCCACCGGTGAAACAAATGTTAGTCGTAGTCGTCTAAATGTCACTTTTCCTTCTTTTGCGGTGAAATGTTTTTTTACATGTCACAGTCAATACACTGTATCAGACAAATCTCCTGCTTGTTATCTCGCGTGTACAGTTGTGAAGGTCACCAACTTTGATTTCTGGATGTTCATGTACCTTACCTAGTTATGCGTTCGCATGGGGGCTTATCCTTAACTACAGTACGAAAATGAAAATTCCTGGATTTCTTGGAGCTGTTGTGAACTTCTCCCATCTCAAATAACACTGCCATAGTTTTGGAAAGATTTCAAGTGCTTTAAAGGCAACATGATTAAACAAGAAATAACTTTTGTGGAATTTTTGGTACCTAGATGTGACTGTACTTCCTGGTTCACTTTATGATCTGTTTAATTAGTACGCTGTGTATTTGTAGTCAAGGTAATGGTGTGTGGAATAGTGTGGTAACCATGGAGTATCATGCCTGAAATAACCAAATACGAAGTCGTGGTTTAAATCGTACGTCATGCCAAGGAAACTATATCACAGGTACCCCATCCTTGTTCATTTTTAAGTGGAAACATGTGGGAGGATAGGGTACAGTCAGCCATTATGCAAAAAAAAAAAAAAAAAATTTAACTTCTTTTTTTTTTGCCTAACATGAATAGATTTGTGATTCATGAGCATATTTTGGCTCTTGTTTGATGGTGTATGACAAAAATAGAATTTGTGATGATAATGGAAAGGACCCACTTGACATCTGCAGAGTAATAAATTGTTTGAAGAATCTGCTCGGAAGTAAGGCATATATAGAAGAAAGATCAAGCCCTATGGAGATGCCATTACAATTATGTTAAGCTGATACCACAAAGCTGTGGACGTATGGATGACAGATCACTCCACATATATATACCAGAAAATATTACCTTACACACATAGGGGGGATGATTTGTTTGTGATGTAACATATGGCTGCAAAAGATCCATCCATGTGGAGGAAGTCCATTATTTGAGAAGTGATGTATCAGTGGAAGGGTTGGGAGGGGGGAGGGAGAGAGAGAATTTCGTTCGTGAGAAGGAAAATGAGGTAGAAGGAAAAGGACAAGTGAAGGAGGGAAGACTTGGAGGTCGGATCAGACTAAACTGATTGGAACAGCCTTGATAGGATGGAAGAGCTTTGTTTTTCACTTAATGAAGTACACAGTACAGGATTTAGGAAAAACAACTGCCAAGGATACAGTAATCAGTTAATTGATTGGTCTGTACATAACCATACATGATGAAAGCTCCATGTCTTTATGGGGAAGATTGTGTTTAAATTGCACTAACAAGGCAAAACACAAAAAAAAAAAAATGAAATCAATGTCGGACCAGTCAGACTGACTAATAAAATGTCAGCAGTAAGCTTCATCGCCTCAAAAACATTAA
>VJOZ01125390.1:0-12594 GCA_009801055.1 Stichopus horrens | reverse complement strand
TCAGTTCATATTTCACACAATGATGGTTTTGACGGCAGCGATATGTGACTTCCGGTTTTGTTCGCAATATTGTGAAAGTTACGCAATTAACGGTCAAATCGCGGACGAGACCTCCTACTGTATTCTTCAGAAATTACGCAAAGAGGATGGAGACACTTAGATCCCTCCCTAGGGCAACGATCCTCAATTCATCGGCTTAAGCAAACCATTCCCCTCAAGAAATTCCTTCCTTGGTCTATGAAACAAACAGTTGATAGGCAAGGTGATGAGGTTATGGGTTGGGCCTATTTTTCTCATTATTTTTTTTTTCTCCTTTAGAGACATCCGAAACATCCCCTAAACCTACACGGTCAACTAAATTCAAGCACCAGTTACGGTTATATGAAAACATGAAGAAGGGGAATGGAAGGAAAACAAGGAATTATGGGGATGAAAGGGACAAAAAAAAATGGCAGAGAATAGAAAAAAAGGAATGAGAATATAGGAGGGAACGAAACGAGAAGAGAGAACAGAACAGGGGCACGGCGTTGGGGTAAATAGGATGATGACGGATACAGGAATGCAGAAAAGAGTGAAATGAATGAATTAAATGAAGGATGTACTGGTGGAATATCCAGGTAACACATACTATATTTCACACTTAAACACATTTCGCCGAAAAACTTAAAAAAAAATGAGGGAATTTGAATTTCAACCTCATTCCTTTATCTTAGATATGATGATATTTCTACTCGATCATCTACTGTTACAGATTTCATGGTATAATGTATCATGATACGATCACCGTTTGGTATTTCTACTCACCTATCGTTGTAATCACAGTAGAAGCCAGGAAGAGAGATCCATAAAATGTCCATTTCGGATCTCCTTTGAGGTCTAATTTCTCTTCACATACTTTGGTCCTAAGCTCAACTTCGTACTTCTCTACCTTCTCGTCGATCCAGGTGAGATTTTTGTGCATATTGTAGTCGGTATCGTTCCTTGCGCTTTCGGCGATGTTCATGATCCACTCGCGGAACTCCTTTCTATCTTTTTGCAGTGTTTTGATTTGGGCGGCCTCGTGGCCTTTCTCCAACGCCTCAAATATGGCGGCACCGAGGAACGCGTATCCGAAAAGAATAGCGAAAAGGCAAACGGTAGCGAACAAAGGCATAAAATGGCGTATCCATGGGTGCTGATCGATGAAACTCTCACCCCGCCTGATATCCTGCGGTGTTAGGCTGCTCAGGGACCTCACAGAGGCGGAGGTGGGCCGCTGCGTCAGCGAGGATGTACCACCCATGTTTTTTTTTTTTCTTTTTTATTTCTCTTTCAATGTGGACGTTTCTCCGTTAAAAATAGTTTTATAAGATTTTTAAGTATTGCCACGCCATCATCTCTAAGTGGCACAAAAATGTGATAAGCATATACGTTACAACCTATACAGCTACATCAGTGACGCACTTTAATACTTGCCAAAACAATGCACGCCTAAAATGATGCAACAACAACAACCTTAAAATACAACAGTCACATGATATTGGTATTTGGTACTATATGTTTCAAATCAAAAACAGTTCTTGTTTTGTTTTTTTTTTTCATTGGAATTGACGCTAAATCTTTTTTTAAAAAAATTCTCCCTGGTTCACTGATGTAACAGAGATGTTCCCGATGCACTGGTAGTCCGATGTTGACGCCTGCCTGCACTGTCAGGCAACACACACACAAAAAGGAGAACACCCTTCTTTACTAGTCAAAGCTGAAAACTGATCATCGTTAATTCTCGAAACGTGACATCCGTAGCAACAAACACCTGGGAAGAGATGTGAAAATCAGTGAAACATATTTACTCACAAGTTTTTTTTTTCTCTCACGTAGGGTATACTTACTCTTGCTTTACTCACTTAGCTGTAGTATATCAAACCCTCCAAAATTTTAATAATGTATAAATTTATCTGTGCGTGCAGTTCAGTCCTTTTCAGACATTCTGATTGCAAACAGACGATACCTCGAGAAGAATAGCGGGCATGAAGATCTTTCGCCTCCGACGACAACAAAAACCGAAAAAAAAAAAAATAGTGATTTAGTGTAAGCAGTCACGTGATGTGGTACACCTCTTCTCCTAAATTGATTTGAAAGAGGGATGTAATAGAAGAAGATGCAAAGCAACCATGCAGAGATGACACACCTTTTTTTTTTCTCTTTCTTTTTTTTTTTTTTAAATTCCAGATGATGTGACTGTACATCTTTATTTTGTCGAAGAGCATATAGTGGTAATCTTAAAGTTAATGTGAAAATAGGGGTTGATTTTAAAGTGAACGAGAAAATGATATTTTCAAAAGTCATGTGAGGTATTTGAACAAAACAAGAAAACGAAGAAAAAGTGATCAAGTGGACGAATGGAAAAAAAAACAAAAGATTGTGTGCCTGTTTGCGACTATTTTATGCTCAACTGGTTCCTGGTGATAATCATATACGTATATCTTCCTGAATATTTTACAGAAAAAAAAAAGGCAGAGGATTAGAAAATAAGTGTAGGCTACATCAATACCAGGAACTAGAAGAACAGATGTAACGTAAGACCCCACTCGACAGATGACAATTAGCCCTATATATATATATATAGACCTATATAGAGACCTATATATCCTTTGAATACCTGTATATCCTTTGAATACCTATATATCCTTTGAATTAATCACTCACTGCGCAGGTAGGGCCCTATGTATATGCACCGTACTAGAACGTACATTTTACCCTATGTACTAATGGTTGGTGCACGTCGTACGTACTGAGTTCACGTTATGAGTTCATCCTTGCTCACAACTTCATTGTCCATACAAAATGTGCGTAACAGGGAGCATTTCGTTCACTGAGTGAGAGGCATTTGGCGATAGGGTTATACAGAACAGTACTTCTGAAAGTTGACATTTTTTTTTCTTTCCTGGGTGCTGATCCTTACTCCTAAAACGCTTCTCGTGGTTACTACTATTGATTCATTATATATGCATGACACGTCATCGTTGTCATTTGAAAATAGGAAACTAGAAATGGAAATCTTTCCCGGTCTTTTACACTCTACTGTCTTTATTATTTCTACGTATTCTTAACCATTTTATTCAAGTCATGCAAAGTCATGACAGTTTTTTCTTCTAAATGAACACTTTATAAGGAAAGTCTTCAAATAAGATTGATACCTAATCGGTTACCACAATCGCGACAGTGTGATAATTTTTCTGCTTTGGAATAATAATTCTGTAGCAGTTGCAGTCGAGAAAAGGGAAACATGGGTTTTCAGGGCGGTTAATCGGACTGCCAAATCGTAATCGCGATTATCTGAGAGCAGTCAATATGGCGACACTGATAAGAACGAACAGAATTGTACACTGAAAGATTACAGTGAGTCTAAAATCTATTTGTCGATAGCTAGAAAAGCGTATGAGTACGTACAACGAAAAAACAAATTATAGGTAAACAATATGTCAGTCCTAAAAATCCCAGGACGGGAAGGTGGAAAGGATTGGGGGGGACTGTGAAATCAACAAATACTCGTTTTTATTTTCTTTTATAGCTTTACACACAGATGAGGAGATGTATTAGCTAAGTTTGTGTTTTTTTTGGGGGGGGGGTTCGGGGAAGGGGTTTGGGGAGGGGGAAATGTTGCTGCATCTTATGTGTTGATTTCAGGGAATCCTGTGCAGCCCAAGAATTTATTCCATGCAATTTATTACGAACTCCAATGAATTATGTATACTAGGAATGAAATTTGAAAAAAAAGAGTATGATGATTGCTTATTTGTTAAACTTTCTGTATCAGAAGAAAGCATTCTAGACGTTTGCGCACGACACACACGCACACATATGCATATGCACACCAAAATTTTCCCAAATGTATGTGCTAAATTTGGGTTCAAAGCAATTTTGATTTTCTGTATCTGTATCCGAGGTCTGATCTTTGACAGAAATTTCACAATGATAAGCTTTTATTAAAATTTTATTACTATTATTATTATTTTGATAGTGTAGCACTGTGCGTTGAATTAGTTTGAGTCATGTGCATCCACGCCCTAAGCTGATAGACTTTTCAGACTAGTCAGTTATTGAATATATAGACCTACCATCTTATTTTGTCAAACCTTTTGTCACAAATATAACCTTTCCTCATCTAAATAAGATACTGCTGAAGAAACAAAATAAAAAGGAGGACGGTTTTTTCATGCTTTTACCACGGCTAGTCCGATGTTAATACTGCGTTTATTTTAAGCATTAGCTATGAATCACATATACTGTACTTCAGTACGACTTGACTTGTATCCATCGTAGATTGCTGCATGTTGCATGCATGATACGTACTTACTGGTAACTTTAAAAAATAAATAACATGTAACCTGTCAGAAATAGATACATTATGCAGTCATTAATATGCCTATGGGAAGAAATATTTCTAACTATAAATTTCCATAAAACCATTCTTCCTTGCATTACAGATTGGCTCCTATCAAAAGTAAATATTGTTTCGGATGGCAAATTGATAAACACAGAGTAAAATTTATAATTCATTTTGATAAGAATTGATTGGAATAAGCTCGACATAAAAGTAAACTAATGTAAGATTAGCTATACTTTTGAGGGCAATGAAGTACCTCGTGCATCTTTTATAATATTCTATATGACATGCATGGCTGATGTTACCCAAAATAGTGTTGTGCATGAACTCGTACACGCTGTACCATGACATATATTATAATTAATGATACATGTGACGTTTAGGTAGGCCTATGTGTATATCGCCGATGAGTGGTGTACATAAAAAGCATGCATGCGAAGCGCGGCACTGGTTCCTTATTACATGGAATATTACTTGTGTGTATATTACAATAAATATGAAGAAAACAAAAATATTAAGTATTGGCAGTGTGCGCAAATGTTACAAAAACATTATGTTGTTGCGGCATTGTGACGACACAAGATTCATATCATCGAATTATACCGAAGATATAAATGAAACCATTGACCAGGTCGGTTATGTAGGGTTATTAGAAGAAACGCAATAAAGTATACAGCCTTACGTGTCTATTTTAAAGTGAGATTTTGTCGAGCTTTGCTGTCTTTATCTCACTCTAAAGTATTTTCAACTAGTCCTATATTATGAGATTGTGGACTAGTCAGTCCCATCGGTAAACGGTTTATTTTACCTCCTTGTTACTTTCTTCAGTCATTGTTTACATTATCAATGTTACATACACACTGGAAGGAAAACAGGTGAATAACTTCAGTCTAGTCATATTACTATATTTCGAAGTGAACACACGACCATCGTCAGGGACATGCAAAGTGATAATGATAACAAGTCCTTATATACAAAGACCAAATACTGTTACACAAAGGGGGACAAATTAGGTCAAATATAGAAACAAGTTTAGGGAATCTTAAGACATTTTAATGTATGTGAATACTATACAAATGGAAAGAGATGACTTGAAGGGATTTATTACATAGAGTGAAAAGGAGAGAATGAAAAGTAAGTGTACAAAAAAAGGATTAAAACAATTGCAAGTTTTAAGATGGGGATTAAAACAGCTCCAAGTTGTAACTAGTGATTTTTTGTAAGTCAGGTTTTCAATTCTGTATTAGAAGGATTTCTCTAATCTTACGGCCATTTCACTGACATTCATTACCAATTAGTTAACGATGGTGCTTAAAATCAGGAAGGCAGTGATTCTCGCTGGTAGAATGAAGATAAAAACATCCTTTCTGATTGCCAAAGAACCTCATCAAGTATTCCTTGAATCTATCAATGAGTCGTCGGTTGTTTCCACCCACGTATTACAATCCGGATAGATTATCTTGTACACCACATTGTTAGCCTAATCTAGTTTATGGGGGTCTTTAAATTTAAACAAGGAAGCTTCTTTTTTTTTTGAGAAAAATTACTTTTACTAGGATGTTTTGGCTGCAAAGGTTATTAATACAAGTTCTTAGATTTTGGGTGATTCTGTCGCTGCTGGGGCCACAGAAAGGTTAACGGATATATTTCAAACATTACTACTGCCCCTTAGTTGTCCCTCCTTAATGACAGGACCCATAAAAATCGACGTCTTAGTTCTCTGGTAAAAATTTCCAAATATCAAACAAAAATTTGCCAAGATACCCATTAGAGCAGCATGCGTTCAACGATCTGTAGTTCGAGCCCGAAAAGTGAAAATGATGGGCACAGTCTTCGTACCCGATCATGCAGAAAATCTATCACAGAAATTTTTCACTTTTTTGGACACAACGATCTCCAAGTGGTGGACAATCCGGTAAACGTTTTCTTAATCATAATACATAATTTTATGCCACGAAATGAAAAAGTACCTTCAGACTCAGTTTGAAGAGAAAACATAAAAGATTTATGAACGGATTTTAGAGCTAGAATATATATATTCACACAGGCATTCTCTCTTAGACATCTTCCAAGTGGTGATGACTTTTTCTGAATTGTGATAGCCATCAACATGCGTCAATCATATTAGAACTGTAAACGTGGAGAGCTTCACACTTAGAGTCAGAACCCTCTCTTCCGACCCCTCCCCACTAAGTCTCTCGCGTCAGCTGATTCCGTCCTCGGCTACCTCCACCTGAGGGATTTGACTTTCACCTTTGTCTGACAATTACCACCCCCAAAAAATATTCCCTCCCCCTCCCCACGTTCGCCATATACAAGTAAGTATTAATGCACGTACTTTAAATTAATACATGTATGTGTCTTTATCATGTACACATTGAAATAAAAAAAAATTGACATAAGTTTATGCGACTCTAATCCAAGCACATGCACGTTTCCTGTCTCTCTACATTGTATGAACTTCTACCACTCAAAACGCAATATTGAAAGCAATTTTGAAATGTTCCCTGTTTTCTTCAAATATTGATTTTTGTATAATATTGTCTATATTCATGCCCTGAATTAACCTCCGCTTATACAGAGGAAACCGCCAACACTGAGCAATTTTCCCCAGTGGTAGCACGTGAGAGAAACTCCGTTGGCAGGTTACGATACACGTTAGCAGTAATATTAATATTTAATTTCTGAACAATGAACCATATTTTTGTTTTCATAAATGAGCACGAGTTTGACAATCCGAAGTATATGAGTTGTCTTTACTTTCTGTCTCAATTTTCTTCTCCACGGCCAAACCACTTCAGCACATATTCAGTCAATTTCAACTGCATTTTAACGTGAGTTGACGGCCTTGTTTATGGATTCTGGTCGAGGTGAAATTTTCTTGTTTTGTGATTCCAAAATGAAGTTTGAATATCTCAAGGCCGCTAAGAGCTTGTCAGTTTCATCTCGGCATTAACGGTTACTGCACACTTTAATCACAGCACCTCGTTCTTTACGTATATGCATATGTGCATGTCGTTAAGCTAATGTACATCAGAAGTAGATGGTTCTTAAAGCAGTATGGAGGAAGATTGATTTACGACGAATATCGATGAGAAACTCATGTTAAAATACAAACTTTACACAGGATTAATCAACGAAATTCCTCTCGTACTCCAGAAAATGCATTCAGATCTGCGAACATGCTCTGTACTCTTCCATTGCTCCTCGTTTTGTATCAAAATGTTGGAGAGGACTTTTCCTGAATGATCAAATATGCCACAATAAGCAAACGTACATCGTCAATGTGAACGTACCTCTTCACGAGAAGCTCTAAACATGTATGACATTTTCTGAGTCACTGGCCTGCACTCAAACACATTTTAAATAAATAATAGACGTGAGTGCAATGGCACAATCTGTAATTGATGGTGGTTGCAAAGACACGAGTAAAAATGGTTTATGGTTAACCGTTTATTAAATATTGTATTTCCCTGCTTGGAATATCTTCCAAGGTTGACCTGCAATTGTATTTATTTATTTTTTAACTTAGCCTAGATTCTGCTATCGGAGGGGAGTTAACGGTTTGTCCTAAGTTTCTTTGCCATTGTGCAACTTTCAATTGTCTTACTGTCTTACTTTCACTGAATCATCCTTTTTTGTACATGAGAAGCAACATTCCAAGTCATGAAAAGTGTCTTTTTGGTTTGCATATTTGAAAGATTTTTATCTATTTTTGTTTGACCTGTTTTTTGTAGTTGTTCATTTATCATACGTTGTGTTTTCTTTGTTCTTGTATTTTTAAATTACCTTTTGGTTAGGTAATTCACGATCGCCGTTATCAAGGCACCGAGTTAATCTACTCCCAAAGAATAGATTACCTGCACTTTCCTACGAACGTGACTGTCCCCGACATAAAAGTTTACGGTAATAAATGAGCTTATTTACATCAATTGCTTTAAAACAAAAAATTACGTCAAAAGGTAAAGACAGAGAACTGTGTGACAGATTACACAAGTTAGATAATATTCCTTTTACAACTATGCTGGTAGACAATAAATTGTTTCATTTTTCAAGATACATTGAGAGACTGTATTTTTTTTCCAGGGTATGTATCTGTGCAGGTTGATATATGTTCCAAATACTAATATGGTAAAGCAGATGTCTCTCTGGTAAAAATATAGAGCAACGGTGCAAAGTGACAACATCAACACACGCACACCTACGCGCGCACACACACGAATAAACACAAAAAAACAATCCAGCTAAAACAACTTACAAACCATAATTATGTGGGATCGTATATTACCTCGTATCTTTGTTAATGATCTTTGAACATTTTGAAGAAGTGTGATGTATCTTCGATGACACATGTTTGCAAATTGTTTTTTTACAACTTTTGAGTGGAATTTTTGTCTCTTGAATGTATCAATTTCCGAGTGACTAAGTCGAAACATGGCATATGAGAGGCGGAGTGACTTGCGGGGAAATTGAACAAATTTGCACCGACCGTCCCGAGAGAGAGAGAGAGAGAGAGAGACAGAGAGAATAATTAACGGCGGGAAAACTTACAATATGAGACCCAACGCCGTACTCATTACGGAGTGTTTGTGTTTATATCATCGCTTGATTGGTCGCGCAGTAGTCAGATCATTCGACATCGGATAGTCGGTTAGTGAGGTATTCACCCAATTATTTTGTCTGCCAGGTAATCGTCCGGTCAGTCTATCACGCCGCTTAATCTTTACGGTATAGCTTAATGTAGGGCGACCGTCCAGTCTGACGGTCAGATAGTCGGCTCTCCCTATCCGGTGGTCGGTTATCGGTTATCCGGTCGAGTGGACGTTTTGATCTCCTAGTCGACAGGTTTAAGTGATAGCTCGATGGTTTGGGTGTGATAACCAGATTGGCCAGTCGATAAAGGTAGTTGAAGAATCAGTCTATTGAATGAATGTACGACCTGTCTGTCTGCAGTCTGTCAGGTAATCTTGTTGATCGGAATGATTGAGTAAAAAGGGATTAAAAAAAAAGACACATTGAGGGTTAATCCGGCATTATCAGCTCTATTTGCAATGAAATTCTATATGAGATCATAGATCGTTTAATAATTCAGTGCACATCGAACACATTTATTTCTACACATTTCTTCAGTTTACAAGACCTAAACGAAGTTTATGTTTGTAAACAAAATTATGGCACCAGCTTTTAAACTTCATCAACTTTGATCCATACATCTTGTCTTTAAGTTTAAATGTTCTACCTCCACGCCCTCCCCCGTCTTTGTGTTCCATTGGTAACAGCTTATTCTAAACTGGTCTGAATCATAAGTACATTGTCATGACGTCGTTACCTCGTGGGTTACTCTCCATATCACAGCAAGTCGTAATTCACAGACAGTATACGCAACTTCGTAATTATTTTGATCCATGGAGATTAGACCTAATTTGTTTTGGCCGTTGTATTAATACAGTGATTCCCTCAGCCATTTTATTGCTTTCGTTCATGCCAAAGAGAACGTGAGCTTCGTTTTCAGTATAAATATTTACATCAGTCGTAGGGTTATACTTTTTAATATTTTAGTGTAGCTGTATTATAATGTCAAATCGGTTAAAGGAGGGCGTCAACAGACGACCAAGTTGCCAGTGTACATATAAAATTACAAAGCTATAGAGAGAACGGTTGTTGGAGTAATAATACAAAAGGAGGGGTTTCTCTTTAAGACAGGAAACTTTTTCCCTTATTTTATAACGTCATATTAGTAATGTACGATCTTCCCAATATCCCAATGGAATTGTTACTGTATGACTTGTTTTTCTGAATCCTGATCAAGCTGGATTTTTATTGTCATGTACCTTTTGGATGTAATACGAATTAATAAAGTACAAAGAGTCATCCATTGAGCAATACATGGATTGAATGACTCGTTCAGCTTTCTACATTTATGTCGCTTGTATATTTACAACTGACGTACGTAGGCCTATGTCATTCTGTGATTGTTTATATGATAGGTAATACACATCTCTCTTGCGAAACAAGACACAATTGTCACAATAGTTCCTATGGTAACGAATGAACAATGAAATCATTTCAGCCTTTTCTGTAAACATTATCATACAGGCTTTTATTCATGGACTCATTTATTGATCGACACGCATATATCTAGTTTATGCTAAGCTGATCGTTCAGACAGCAGAACATAAAAGCAAACCTCATTTCTCAGAGAAGCCTGATTTTGGGTCTACGGATGCTTGCGTTGAATTTCGTATATACACTTCCTCCGGCCGAGACTTGTTTTAATACGGCCGAGAACAGTTTTAATACACTCCGATTAATACTTCCATCTGCTGATTCCAAGTCTGGTAAAGCGAACCAATTTTAGGCCGGCTGTTGCTTTACACTAAGTGTCACTTCAACTTTACATCGCGTGTCAAGAAAGTGCTCACGCCGTCACTTATCGGCATTCTGGAGTGGCTGAAATCAATGATAAAGGCTACTGTGCCAATTAATTAATTTCAGGGTGTGAGGGTATTTCTTAATTTGGTTGGGCTCTAAGTCGCACACACCGTCAATCAAACATAACCAGTGTATAAACAATTACACGTTGCGATTTCGATGAGTCTACACATTAGACCATTGATGTGATTAACTATTTCTTAACTAAATGCGCCAGTCTGCGTACATGGAGCTTGATGGTACTGTATCATGTGGATATATGTTGACTATGCTTTACTTGGAAGCTGACGAAGGTGCAACGAAAATCGAAACCAATGACTAAACATCAATCCTTTGATTAGAGAGCTCACTTTATGGGTGTCTTTCAATTGTAAAACAAACCAAAACAATATCACCAATAATGTAAGTGTCGTTATCATCGTGTTAATAATATGTGACGTAGGCATATGTATTTTTCAGTTGTAGAGTATTCTTTATATTCTTGCTCAACTGCACAATACAATTGACTTACGTCGCCCTTTGCATGGACCCACAGAAACAGTGTACGCTACACGAAGACATGTGGTACATGTCACACACTGGACCCGGAAAAAGAGGGCGTACCGCCCCATTCTTCCCACTCGTGAAGTTTCTCTTTGGAACTCTGAACTCCTCTCACAACGCCCATATGGACAAATCTCTTCTCTGTCATAGTTTGTACAACAAAGAATCACCCACTATTGACAGCTCGTTAGTTATTTCAGTTAATAATATATTCAAAATCCATATAGACGTAGTACACTTATATTGTAAAAGTGTATCGTATCTATGGATCACGTGGACTTGAAAATGGTCTTTGCGATCAAACTAAAATGAATTAAGGGAACTGTTTGAAGCTGGAATATGAGTTGAAAATTTCTCAGGAAAAGTCAAATCCTATCTATTATGACCTAGACACTACAAGAAAAAAAAAACATTGTTTGAGACCCATTTATGTATGTATGAATATTCATATCCATTCCCATTGGTCTGTTTGATTATAAGTAATTGACTGCTATGCTTTCTTAGAGAGTCTGATTTTTGTAGTGCCAACAAAAATGGTAACACAACTTTCATATTCAATATATCTGGAAGATGAGTGCATAGTTCTCTTTCAGATTTGTGATAGGTGATCTCTTCACCCACTTTCTCTTCCCCGAAACACTCACGAAGGACAAAGGTAGATGGACCAGGCTATATCGCCATTACAAGTCATATATTCCAGCCTCTGCGAAAGACGTTTCTCCGTAACATCCTTAGGTTTAATGTTATCTCAGCTAGAATATTGTAGTAGCTGAAAAGCACTTGAAATACCAGGAATGTAGTGAGCAAACATCCCAATTCTTTGGCGAGTTCTTAGTGCCAGTAATAAATGCTGGCAAACGAAAACAGTATAATGTCGCCTGGCGCTCACGATATACGGTACACTTGCTGTCTAGCTCAATCGAATTGGACTCATACTTTACTTTCTGTATAATTAAATACATACACATTGATTCCCATTACAATACCATTAATTGCTGATTTGGTATTTATAATTTGTGATATCTTAGGGGTTTGCTGCTGACAAATTAAATTTCATAATGTTTGCTGAAGATACCACAATCGATTTGATCCTAAAGTCGCCATATATATTAATAATGACATTTATGCTGCAAATAATTGACTATGTAGCAACAAACTTAACACAGACAAACGAATGTCCTTGTATGCCATCCTAATGTAAATATCAAAATAAATACTACTTTTTATGAAGAGGCAGGGTTTGCTACAGGAAT
>VJOZ01125312.1:0-14687 GCA_009801055.1 Stichopus horrens | reverse complement strand
CCCAACAACAAGGACTTAGCCTACCACGCACTACAATTCTGCGTATTTGTGGGCAAATGCAGTTCTGGTTTACTTGTTGCTCTTTAGGTCTTAAAAGCCAAAAGATGGTTAGTGACCTAGTTCACCTACAACAACAGGGAATAGGACAAATAAGTTGTGCACTATGTTTATCTTGTTCAAGCCATTTTTGTGATATGGTACAAATTAGGAATGAACTTTTGAGGGTCAGAAAAGGAAAAAGAAACTGAAAAGTCTGCCAAGCATGTCTGATCAATGAAATGTTTGATGAAACATATTTTCAGCTATAGCAACTGCACAAAGTTAAAAAACAAGACACACACAATGTATCTAATGTCTCACAATCAAAGGATTACCCAGGATAAAAAAATCATCAAAAAGTTGTTTAGAAAAATGGCAACCTCCAAAAGAAACAGGAGAAGTAAATGTTTGATAGTGTCAAATTGAAATACAGTTACGACGACAAAGCTAGAGTTTCTTCATGAAGATGAAAGAAGTGATGTGGGCAAGTAGGCACAGCCTGAAGACCCCGGTAAAATTGCTTTATTGTGCCTGCTTTTTCCATGTGCCGATCATCTTCCCCTCAATAAACAAGCCATTTTCGGCAAATATTCCATTAAAGGAAGGACGTGCTCTTTGATGAGGGAAAATCAGCATTTATCACTGATTTTCTTTTTCTGCTATTTCATACCAACCTGGACACATCTGTTTACTTCAGGAGAAATTTTTTGCAAAGTAGAGTCTCTTAAATTATAGTAGAAAGATTAAGGTTTTTTCCACTTAACTTTTACATTTGTGGTTATTTGCACAAAAGCTGCACATATGCTACACACATGTACCACACTTTTGCTAAAATTAAAATCTTTTGGAAATTTTGACATTTTCTATTTATTTTCGGACTAATAGACTAAAGTACAGTGGCTTCTATCTAGTTTTTTCACAACTGATAAGAGCACAGCCAGACCTTTGGTGGTACACATCATGCTTTAAGAACCTCATGTGACTAGTGTTACCATCTGTTAAGACGAATAGTCTCTAGTTCTAAAAAGCAATATCCCTATAGCTGTTAAATTCAGTATGTTTTTAATTACACATGCAATGAAAATTAATTTGCTCTAATGCGATTGCCATACCTGCATCATGATTTGAGCACTTTCTTTCAGGAACAAGATCTAGCAATAGGTCCCCCCCAAAAAAAAAAATTATAGGGACATTCAGGGACTTGAGCAAAGGTTACCCGTCGTCCCCAGCTGGATCTTGAAATGTTATGTCCCACTTCTAGCTTAAAGAAACATGGTAGCCCTACATGTGACATGTTTTACATGATGTCAGATGGCTTATGTTGAAGACTGACAATTCTGCAGACTACATATATCTATACAACTTAATTATGTCACCAGAGTGACAGTAGACTTTTGATATTTTTTTTTACCTTTCCTTTCACTGTTGTATTTCTTGCGCTGCTTGGTGGATCTTCAAATGATTTGGTAGCACTGTTGTAAGCCTTCAGAAAGAGAGAACAAAACAGGAACAGCTGAATACCTTGGACTAATTTTACATCCGACATCAGCGAGTACAAATGTCACTCCCGGTGCTGCCTTCTACAACATTTTGAATATTAAATTACTATTGCAAGAGTAATTTTGCATTAGGTCTCTCAGACTATGACTAAATTTGGTAACTAAACTCTGTTAATATTGTAACAGAGATAGATGGTTGCACGCATTCCTAAAATACTGTGCTGGAACTGTTCACCCTTCATGACAGGTATTTGACATTTCTGATGCGAGCCTATAATACTCTAAAGAAGTTAATAGAAAAAGTAGACTATAGACGAGATTTTGAGATATGATTCTAGATACTTGTGGGCACTAGTCTAGGAAATCGAGGCCCAAACCCTGCTAAGAGTTACCCTTTTTTAAAGAAACCCATAAGTTTAATGAAGTTCAAATGTGTAAGAGGACAGAGATATCTAAACTATTAACCTAAAGAAATTATAAGGAAACAACACGTGAAGTCTCTGAAGTTACATTTTCTTGAAATACCACACACAAATTTCTTTTCACCATTTTTAAGTAAATGAAAAAAAACGACCGACCAAGTGGTAAAGATTACATATTACTTAAAACCACAAATAGCTGGAACACATTACTGCAAAGAAAGTAACTTTAAATTCTATTACCTCTCTGAAGTAGAATCTATGAGGTCCTCCTTGAGAATAGCTCTCGACAGATTCAAACAGGTCATCTGCATAGACAACGGTGCACTTGCCCTGGACACCAGCAAAGTCTACAGTGGCCTCTGTAAAGGAGATAACAAATGCATTGTGGTTTCAATGATTCCATTATGAACATTTTTGTCTGAATCTGACATAACTGCATTAGTATGTGCCCTATAGCCACCTATGCTTTATATAAAATATGAGATCTGTACAAGCTTCCTTTCTCAAGATCATGTCTACAAGGTTTTCTTAACTTGACCCCTGTTGACATAAATTGACCTTTGACCTGCATTTAAGTCAAACTGGTTCCTGTACTCAATGAGATACAACTACATATTGAATATAACATTTGTCAAAGCTTCCCTTCTTGAGGTATGATGTTTGCAAGAATTCCATAATGTGATCCTGTTTCTTGGATCTTCACCAAAAACAATGGGAGTCTTCTATACTCAATAAAATACACCTACAGTCTAAATGAGAGGCCTGCCTAAGTTTTCCTTCTTGAGATATTGTCTTTACAATATTTTTAAAAATTTATCCCGTTTGACCTCCACCCCACCAAAATCACCAGCGATCTTGTAATCAATGTGGTTCTATTACATACCAAATATGAGATTTGTCTAAGCTTATATTCTTAAACATATAGTGTTTCCATCATTTTCAGTCTGACACTTGTCGACCTCAAGTGACCTTTGATCTCCATTAAAAACAAGTTCTTGTACTCTTATCAGATACACCCACACACTTAATAAGACATCTGTCCCAGCTTCTGTCCTTGGAATATTGTTTATACAAGGTTTTAACAATTTGATCCCTGTTGAACTCAAATGGCCTTTGACATCCACCAAATTCGACAGGGATGTTGAACTCAATGTGATACACCGGCATACCAAATACAACATTTTCCAAGCTTCCCTCCTTGAGATATGGTGTTTACAAGGTAGGTGCCACAAACACACACACATTGTCGTGTGATTTCGTGTTTCATTGTGACCAAAAATGGTAGCAAGCTACTAAATACAACGTGGATGGAGATACCTTGATGTGACATGACATTACTGAATATAGGGTGGATAGCAAGAAATAAGAATATGAAAATGTTTTCATTCCTTACCTTCATCACTGTAATACAATAAATTCAAATCAGCTTGGTAACTAGCTGTGATGCCCTTGTGGGTATTTTCTGGTCTATAGAACTTCTTGACTTTCAGTTTGATATCGTTGCTGGCTTTCCTTTTAGTTATGCTGACAATCTTAGCGATGCGGAAAGGCTCAGGACACTCCAGATTGCTGCCCTTGACGTAATCCGTCTTCTTCCGGTAGGCTTCCGGGTACTCCGTCTCATCCTGTGGAAAGCCAGATTATTAGTCAAATGTGTTTGGATGATGTCCACTGCAAGTTCAACCAGTCCCAATATGTCATTTCCCAGGGTGCTTTATGGAGTCCTTAAACTATGACACTGACAGATAGCATCAGCTCAAGCAATACAAACCATTTTCTTTGATGTCAAAATATTAAATCATCAAATAGTGCCATTATGATAAAAATTTTCATATTGCTTCAAGACCATGCTGATTGCTTTTGATAGAATAAACAATGTTTATTTAACGAAAGCATAATTTAGTACTATCTTTCACTTGAATTGAAACGACAATTGCCTGGTCAAATACTAAGATAATCTAGCAGACAGCTTGACAAATCAAGATGACAAACAATTGTGGTAATGTAATATCAATTTATATAATTATGTAACGATAAAGATTATACAATTTTCAGTCAATGTGATTACGCAGCATTTGACTTGAAGAGAATCAAGGCTCCAGTAAAGTTAACAGCAAGATTTTCTCTCATGTCAGGTGACAGGTCACCATGGCTCTGAGGGAATCTCTCCATTCGAGGTAAATTGGCAACAAATATCATCTCTGTTTACTTTCCCAAGGGGGAGGGGGAGGAGGGGGGTTACAAAGGTGTTACACATCTTTCCTCCACATTGCCGGTCAACTGCTCAATAAGAAATATGTCATTGTGTACAGTTAAATGCCTCCCAGGCAGGAGGGTGGTAACCAATACTTTCAGGTGAAATTGCAGGCCCAAAGACCAACTTAATTGCAAAAATTGATAATTTAACTTTTTTGTGGATAATCACAGAAAAGCTCTCAAAAACACACCCAGGTATTTTCATGCATATGTCTGGTGTGCAACATGCTGTAAGAGCTTACGGAGCACTGGCTCACTGTGATGATTACACAATGGTTAAAGTGATTACATAGCAATGAATCTGATTACACAACAGTTAATGTGATTACAAAGCAATCACTGAGATTGCACATTACACAACATTGCACAACATTACATAGCAGTTAATATGATTACATGCCATTCAATATGACTACACGGCAGTCAATATGATTACACACAGTCGATGTGATAACATAGCAGTCAACATTACACAATAATCACCAAGAAACTGAGAACTGCGTAACGTTTGATCATTAACGTCAAGTGTGAAATGAGAAACTCACCAAATCCTTCTTGGCAGTTGCCTTCTTTGGAGGAGGTTTCGGTTTAATGTTGAAGGAGATACTGTCAGGTCCCAGGTAGACAGAATCACCAACTTTGTACTCCACATTCTTCAGGAAACAGGAGCTAAAAAGAAATAAAAAAAGCTTAAAGAGTAATTTATTTAACAGAAAAATAAGAATATAAGATAACTACTTTCTCATGAACCACCAGAAATCATCCTAGTCTACACAGCAGACATGTGTTACTAATGCACCAGCTCTGACTGCATTTTATCACACCAATATCCGTGGACTGTCGCTCACATTCCGACTCAATCTGTGTACAGGATGCACACTATTGAACTTTAGCATGCCAATGTGTAAATCAATTACACTCAGCAGCACTCAAAACGTCTTTCTCTCAAGACAATAATATTCATATTTTTCTCAGCCAGTCATCAAACATGAAGTAGGACTCATTATATAGGACATATTAACAACAGATCTAAGATATATGACACAAATCTGTGATTGTTTGCAGGTGATAGGGCATGCACAGTAGAAATGGTACATACCAACACCTGCTTCGAAGGTTTAAAAGCATCCTTGAATGGAACCACAAAATAAACATCCTCACCTATAGTATAATTTGGTGGTATCTCCATTTGGGCTGCTTATCTCCTTGCCAACCGCTGGGGTTTCCATCTGTGTTCAAAAAATGACGAGAGAGGCAAAATCAATGAAAGACAAATATGTAAATGAAAAAGACAGTGAAAGCAAATTAACTGGTCAACCACATGTCAAGGATTTTATTTTAAAGAGGGTGACATGTTTGGTTGACTTCACAGAATTGCTGATATTTGAAACCTCAACTTTTCATTTCTAATTGTCAGTAGTACAATCCATTATTATGCTGATGAAGTTACTATACGGCACCATATTTCCTAAATTATAGTGCATGTCAATTGCAATACATCAGAAAAAATAAGATATGACTTTTTCAAAAAGAATGGCGAACAGTGAAGTTACCCTTTGCTTCTCTTCCAGTCTTACGCAGCAGTCACAGAATCTATAGCGAGGTGTCCCCTTCGGCCTTGGTGTGACGGGGGAGTCCTCAAATCTGGCTAGAGATTCCTGGTACCAAAGTTGGTAAAAGAACGTCTTTCCGTTGTCGACTTCAATTACTTTGTCAGAGTCGAAGTCGGAAGATCCTCCAAGCAATGACCAATCAGAAGTTGGTTTCTTCTGTATGACCTGTCGGGGGGAGGGTACAAAAACATCAGTGTTTTGGCTGTATCTCATCAACACTTTCATGCAATGAATTGTGTTGCCAATAGTTACCACCCAGAATGTTCACTTTCACAAGCTGAAAAGAGCATGCCACTTCAAGAAATCATCGAAGACTAGACATTTGCAGTGAAATCAATCTTAGATAAATTCAAACTCAACAATAAGACATTTTCTGTTTTCTTTAAATAACCGATACACATCCACCAAGTCGAAAACTCAATTTTATCAGTTTATAGATGAAAGGGTAGGTCGGAAGGAGTCGTTTGATCAGTGACTCCTACGAGAGTGATAATTTTATGACAATGGCGACTTGCTGCGGAGATGCTGCAATAATTTTGCGGTCATTTTTCCTACAGGTGATTAGTTTACCTGGCATTTACAGGATATTGATGCCAGGTATGTATCCTGACATTCATCCACTTGGAAGAGTTCCAACGGATCTGACGTTTCTCCGAGTACCGTCTCTGATCCATACCTGTGGAGAAAAGGAAGTGTGAAGAAATAAGGACGGTACATGTCTCCAACCACTTTCAATAGTTGCAACGAATAATAAGCAGTGTACTACATGAGGGAGGTTTGGGGGTGGGACTGCTTACCCTGAGTAACCTGGAAGGGAGTTACAAGATGGTTACAAGTGAAGGATTGAAGTATCAGTACGGTGCGCATGAAAACGGCACAGACAAATGCTCATCATTGACAGGCCTACATGATGTAAAGTGTAAGTTACAGTTATGATTGAAACAGTCAGACTCCACTGAGACTAGAAATACAGAAGTGCACTAAAGCGAGTATAAATAGTTGAACATTTTTATATTTCTGGGATGGAGTGTTACACAAAACTCTCGATGAATGAATGATGTTGGTAAAAAATTAACTTTAACTTTTCTCGAAACACTCAGGGACTGGATACAGTGGCTGCTCTCAGTCATATTTTTATGGTTCACAATAGAACAAAAAAATCTTCTGTGGTGCAGCCAGCTGGACAGGCTGGCAAGGCCTCATTGCTGAGGTGCTCCTTTGTTCCTTATCTCAACAGCAGAAGGCAGGCTGCCAACTTTTGACAAGGTACCTAAGCTTATTTTTATGACAAGCTAGTCAATTACAATACTGGTAATCTTTCCTAGGTGATGTCTCTTTTAATTGAACAGAGATAAAAGGGCAGATTAAAGAGCAGAGAGATAAAAGAGCAGATTAAAAGAGAAGTCAGAGAAGATGATTAATTTGCTGATTTTGTGTAAAAAATAACAATAGGTTTAAGCAGTAGTTTTATGGTTCACAACTCACAGGAACCACTGAGCATGGAACATCTGTTCCCCGTCCTCTTGTTGCCACATGTAGACGACTTTAGCGATAAAGACGGGCTTAGAGGGATCATCTGGATAAACCATCACGCAGTCACCTTGGTGGATCTTAAGAAGAAAAAAAAAAACGATAGCTCAAGAAAGTAATTTACTATTCCTCAAAAATAATCAGTGCACTTGAAAGGTTAATCTAGTGAGATAATGAAGTACAAGATACATACCAATCAATGACTGTAGGCCTGTTAGGAGAATACCTTTGCTTAGTCTTTCTTTTTAACATATCCCTTGGTGCTACCATGTTTACAAAGCAGCAAAAGTTAACAAAATACAAGGGAAAGAAAAGACAGAGAAGATGGGTTGAATACATAAGAAGATTTTTAATATAGAGAAGTATATACTAAAAATAATTGGCTGTTTGCCTTTCCTTTTTTTCAAGGGCATAAGTAACATTTCCTTAACAGTCAAACAACCATTGAAAAGATATGTAACCCTAATCTGCTCTCATGAAATCACAGAGTAAGAAAGTTTGGAATCTAGGAGCACAGACAGGGGGGGGGCATCGACATACCTCTTCTTTATTGATTAAAACCGTTGAGAAGTAAGCACGGTCCCCTTCGATGGTGATTGGATCCCCGATCCATTCGACGTTGCTCTGTGGAATTAAATGAAAAATAATGAAGTATTATACATTGTCATTCAAGTTGACTGTACAGTGGAAGTTATAAAAAAAGAAAATGTGCACCATTCAAGAAAGCGACGTTGAGGTTTTCTTTATTTTTCAATTTACTTCAAGTAATTGTCTGAGTCATGTGAGTGCTTCAAAAATTTATTTAATCACTGATGGAGTTTGCAGTACTGAAACTGTCAAAGCTGACAGAAGGCTTCCAAATTAGTTGGTGATAATGATGGGTTGATTGTAAGCCATTCTGGGTCAAAAGAGAGTCACAATGTCCAATGAGGGCAGCATGCAACTGTGCAGAAAGAGATTTAAAACTCATAATTTATGATTTAGCCTCTAATTAGTGAATTTCCCAATGATGTAAACCGTAGAATGAACCAGTTAGTAAAGATGGACGACGCCTCATTAAACATCAACATCAAGAGGCACATTCCAGAACTTGCAAGCCTCATTGACATGGATGATTATTTCTTATTACATTAATAATTACTTCTTGTTCAATTACCTTCTTCTTCTTTTTGCTTGGAGATGTCAATCTCTTTGCTCTCGGCTTAAATTCCTGTGAGTCTATCACTTTATCCTCCTCTTCATTCTCCTCAGCATCTTGCACGGCCATGTTTGGACATCTAGCAAATGACAGGATAGAGACAATTGACCAAATAAACTTAACAGGTTCATTAACATTGACTCCACCATCAACTAGACTACTTACATCACCTGGAAACAGCAAAACTGAACTCATACCTGTTCTATACAGTAGTTAGGGTCCCCTGTCCCCATGAAAAAGATAAAATGTGAGGACTTTTCAATGACTATTTCACAAACTTTATATGACCATTTCGTGACCAAATGGCTAACAAAAAGATGGGAATTTGAACCAAAAATATGAGACTTTGATCGATGAATAACTCATAAACATTATTTCTAAGTTGTACAAAATCAGCAGGCTGTTCTTAATTTCATGACTAGTCATGATTGTCATTTTTAGAAAATTGCAAAACATTTCCAGGTCTGGAAAGCAAAGCTAAGCTTTCAAGGCTTTTTGTGGCCACTGAAACCCTGTGTGGTGTCAAAAATATAGTTTGACAAAAACAATGTAAACATTGTCAATTTCATGTTAATTGAAGGTCGAGTAACACAAGGAACAAGCAGTATCCATGGCAACTAAACTAATCAGTATCGTACCAAAATTGGAAGAGAGATGGCATGGGTAAGGAAGAGTCATACCTCCTGCTCGTGCAAGCTTGTTTTGCTCTTCCACTACCACCGAATTTTACCATGTCCATACATGCATTGCACTTCCCACAATCGGGTAACTGGCATATCTACGGAACAAACAATGTGATAAGATTTAATACACTCCAAAGTGTCTAGGCCTATGTGATAAGACACTGCAGGATGAAGGAGAACTTCCACATTGGAAGCATATTGCTACATTGACACAAAGTGGGGATCAACATATCGTCATGACAACAGGATGAACCCATGAAACGATGCACAGTACTATCATGCAAATAGGTTGGGGTAAAAAACAAAACTTGGTGTAATAGTTCGGTGCATGCTGAAGATGTTACACATTGAGGGCACTGTGGATCACACATGCTTGCATTTAAATCTCAGCAGACACTACAATACAACTTTAAATCGGCAGTGCTCAAAGTTTGAAAGACAAACCAAGGTGACATTGAATAACGCAGTATTTCTAAAACTAGACATTCAATTACATGAAGATAACATATTACACCCCATTCATGGTATGATGTAGAGACAAATAAAAACAAACACGCAAATGGAAAGAGATCTGAAAGAAAAAATCTTGCAGAATTTTACCTCACAAATGCCGCATCTCCTCCTCCTTGCTTTGTTGATGTTGTTTTCTGCCATTTGGCCCTGGAAGAATATATCAAAGATATACTGCACGAGAGGAGTCACCGTCGCCATGGATTGCATCGGTTTCTTCTCCTTCTTGATGGCCGTCTTCCTCATGGCACGTCTAGGACGACGAAAAGATGACAGTCAGCAGAAAAAATTGGAAAAATGATGGCAAAAATGATGGGAAAAATGATGGGAAGTTTGTCAAAGAGACTCTGTTGCTGCTGATCTATTCACGCACATGACTTCCAGTGTCAATGTATTTTGATGAATGAATCCCTGCTTGGGAATCAGGGCATTGAAGTATATCATGCACGATCGACCAACAAATACACCATAGCATTATTGTGGGCATCGTTCTGTTCTTCAAATTCCTGGCAAATTATTCAAATCCATCCAAAAGCACAAAAATAGTGAAGTGTCTTCAGGTATCTTTGAACTGCTTTTGGGTAACACTCAAAGACTACAGGAAAAATCCCTTTGGAGTTGCCTTTTGATGGTGACGACAATATCCCTCAATAATTGCCCAATCAACAAAATATCTTCCTATAATTTCAGGTTGAAACTCCTGTGGGATTTTCCATTGTTCCATATTGATTGATTCCAGATTCATACATCTAAAAGTTTGAAAATGCTGAAAAGTACAAAATTATCACATATGGAAGAGATGGACCTTGGCTTAAAAAGCAGTCTAACCTCTTGCCGAGGGTGACTCCAGCGAGTTTGATGAGATCTCTCATGCATGGAGTCGTAATCAAGAGAAATTCATCTTCGTCCGCGGCTTCATCGTAGCTCTCCACCTAAAGAGAGAGAAAGGAGGAAAGCGGGAGACAGTGAATTCTGCAATGTCCCAAGAATGGGTAACCGGTTAACTGATTCAATGATTAATATTGTTACTTTGAACACCAGGTTTAAACCACTTCACCAAATATCCAATACTATGCCACCTACTTTCCATGGTTACCATGGTTGATAGTAAAGCACTGGGATTAACCATTGCACCACACATCAAATACTGATCACCTGATTTACACTCAAATACTGGTCACCTGATTTACCAATGATAATAATTGAGTATTGGATTCAGTACCTGTTCTACGACAAACTGAGCATGTCTCAGTAGAGTGTCTTCAGTAAATCGGCTGCACTCCGCTGGTGGGACAGTAGTCTGAAAATATCAAAACGTAGAAACTGATTTCAATATCAGAGTCCGACTGAGATGAAGGGGACCTACGATGTATATGCAGGACATCTACAATGTAGGGACCATCTATGCAGATGATCTACCATGTACATGCACAACATCTGCCATATATATATGTCATATCTACCATGTAAAAGTAGATTGATTTACTGTGCACATGTGGGTCACTACCATGTACATGTAGGTCACTACCATGTACATGTGGGTCATCTACCATGTATTTGCAGGTCATCTGCCTCATAAAAGTAGGTGAATCTACTGTGTTCATGTAGGTGGTCATCTACCATGTATATGGCAATCATCTACCGCATCTACTTATGTTCATCTACCATATGTTTGAATTCCACATACCACATAAACATAGTTTTCATCTGTTCTTTAGGTTCATATGCTGTGTGGTCATCTGCAGTGTCAAATTATCTCTATCTACTGTGTACATGTAGGTCACCACCCATGAACATATATACATTCATCTACCCTGTACAGAGAGTAAATTCATCTGACAATTATGCTGCCTATTGGGTGGACACATTCCTTCCCCCCACCCCCACAGATATAGAAGTTTAACTTGTGAGTTCACCCTGCCTGCAACAAAACCATTTCAGCATGCCAAACTTCAACCCATCCGCCATGCTAACAGGTTTCAACTTCCAATGTACTTGCCTAGAGTTAACACATATACACTGACAAACAGTTTTTGGAGTATAAACTTTTCTTGACCTTCCTTGGCTTGACTTCCAATCTCCATAAGTAAACAACAAATTTCCAAATGAATGATGGATGTCACCTTAACCTTTTCCATGGGTCATACTACATACTTTCTACAAAATAGCTCTGGAAAAAAAAATATGGGGTAAAACCGTACGATTGTTACAGTTGTTGTACTGTTCTCTTCAATGTCATGGCCCTAACAATATGGTGCTCTTGAAATTGAGCTATACCATAGTAAACGTGAGAGTCAATACTGGAGAATAGGAATGAAACAGATTTTCTGATCCAATGGATCCTTGCATGTACATAGATTTCTTCTTTTTTTTTTACCTGGATGTGATTAAGCATGTCTTCATAATCACTGTCCGCATTTTTTTGAAGGAACTCGATGACAATTTTGCTGATGTAAATCTTTTCCTGGACTGCTATCCAAAAGGGGGTGTAGCTCTCGCTAGGTTCCACGAGGATGTACTCTGCGAACGCTGCTCGAAGAATAAGAATCGTCTTCCTTTGTGGAATTATCTACTGCAAATATCACTCAACAGCAATATTTTAATGACATTTAAATAGTTCTCACAACTGATTGGTTCTAAGTATGAAGCAAAATGAAAAATGATCTTCAACAAAAATGTCAAGATACATACACAAAATTTTTTGGATACGAAATATTGGGTTGGCTTTTAACAATATGGTGCTTGCTACTGTTCAGATAGCAACCGTCTGTTGTGAGTAGCTTCTTTGAATCAGGCAGGTGTGTGGCAAAAGCTACATATGCCTGGTTGCTGAATTTCATATTTATAAAAATAAGATGCACACAATGTACGACTCCAACAGGAGTAAAGTCTATTACTTTGAGTTTTAAATTTACGGTTTTTTTTTGTAGATTAGGAGACTTTTCCTTCCGACAAATGAATGATTCTTTTCATTACGGCATGAACTCACCTGTTCCAAAACCAATCAGGGCCTTTTCTCCACCGTCAAATCCTGTGATGTACCACTCGTTGATAGGGCCCAAGGCCTTCGTCGGAATACCACCTGCCAAGAGACAAATTCCACAGGTTGTGCTTCCAAGTTTCTTTGCGTTTCAAAATGAGTGATGTACCTACTCAAACATACATGACCAGCATCAACCACGCTGCACACATCACACTACATTCTTCACACCTACTGTACTCGCATCTTGAAACTGTACATGACAAGAAAACACATCATGACATACATCATGACACAAACAAATGGAGAAGAAATCGCCAAAAAGTCAGCTTTTTCTCCTCAATTTGGCGGTTCTCCCACAAACATTTTCACGATCTTTTACATTCATTATATTTAATAGCATTCCTCCCTTCCAAGAATGAATAACATTTAAGTCCATAATATCCCTGAATCTCTGATTCCTTGAGGCAGGCACCTTAGATCACCTTCTTATTTCTCAGCTTCCCATCACATCACTGTATAACTATTACATAAGATACCATGAAGGAGTACTGACCCTCTGGACTTGGATTTTCGTCGTAGATGGGTTTGACGAAGCCGCTGAAGAAGAGTTCCTTGTTCTTCTCGATCAGACCGGTGTCAAAGGAACAGAGATGGGTGTTCTTGTCATAGACACTGTAAAAACAAGTATTCCATTCAATCTGACTAATACTAAAAACCAAAACGACCATTCCATCTACCTGCCACATGAGAAAACTTCTATGATAAGAATGCTACAACAATTTAACCAATGCTGAAGCTGTGTTGACAAAAGAGGCAGCATTTGAAGCAATGAAGCTTAGCAATTGGGAAGTTTGGTACTATGACCAGGTCACAGTAAGGTCACTTTTTCATCTAAAGGCAACCTAAGGTTTTGCCCATCTGAGCTGACCTTTTGGAAAAATGATGTTAAATTGGATCTGAAATTGTTGAGTTGGTAGTCAGCGAATGTGAAGTTGTTGGGTTTCCCCCCGCATGTGTGTGGTTGCTTAGTGTCATAAAGTAACTTCCTCCAAGGCCTGGATTATGTTCACTGGTGACGATGGCATGTGAATGACCAAAGCTCTAGTGAATTCTAATCAGTGCAGATCCAATCCCTGACATCTGACCAATCTTTGTGAATTGAAATGTAAGAATGAGCAGAAGGAACTACGAATCTCTTACCTGAAATGAGTGATCTTGAACTGCAACCTCTCGTCATAACTCATGGCTTCTTCTTCATTTCCAGTCAGGAGTGACAGTTTAGGATCAGTGAGAGCTATGTACTCTTCAACCTGATGAACAGGGATGTAGCCAGAGCTAAATTAGTGCGGGGCATTTTTGGATCACCGCCTCAGAAGAGACGCGATCGCAAAGCGATCGCCCATTCGGCGTGGGGTCAAGGGACCCGCTCTAGGGCCCCTTGTGGGGGTCCAGGGGGCAAAGCCCCTGGAAGAACTGCGATTTTACGTTTTTTGGAAGATTTAAACTGCTTCAAATTCATGATCTTTTGCAAGTAATTTCGCCACATAGGCTAAATAAGGTCCTTCGATATTTAAAAAATTCGATATCGATATATCGATTTAAAAATATAAAAAAATCGCGAAATGGTACATACACAACAAGGAGGACATACATAAATGTCAGTGCTGCACAAGTTCAGTGCTAAATCAGTCACAAATGCGACCCAAATATTTGCCAAAGCGATCATATGTCAAGTGTTTACATAAGGTACCTAGAAATTCTCTGGCTATAGTCACCACTCAGTATTAAATTTTAGGCTCATGTTCTGGTTAAATGCAGCTTATTTACTTATGTAAGTACTTATAAACCTTGAAAGCTGTTTTGATTTCCGAAGACTTCCTCCAGAAATAAAAGCAAATCCATAGCCACTACCGATTGTTTACGCAAACATCGTAACATGCACACTACGAGGGCT
>VJOZ01125291.1:0-10005 GCA_009801055.1 Stichopus horrens | reverse complement strand
CCTTTCTGGTAATTTACATTACACTCTGCAAGTTTTGGTCATTTTCATTTACAGTTCAACTATCAACATTAAGTTCATGCAAATAACTACCTTGCCAAAGCTGAAGAATTTAACTCCATTTCTCCTGAAAGACATCTGAACCCTTACACCCACTAAAGGTACTTTTTTAAACGAAAACGTGCAAATGACTATTAAATGTTGTTCACATAATAGACGCCCTATATCTGACCAATATCAATGTAACTTATAGACAGCTACACACTTTGTCAATGCTGGCGTATGTATGGAATCGATTATTCACTTTATTGAGGACAATTAGGTACGTTTGTATTTTAATCTTCATATATGTCGTTCCCTCGATTTAAAAAAAAATATGTATTTCCATACAACACTGTAACTGGCAGACGTAACTGTTTAGGAAAGTTGGTCAATTGATATACGTGTCACATACATGACTGAATGCTTTTTGGCATTGCGTTAATTTGCACTGTCAATAACTTCATCTATAGTACTAAAGAATGCCAATCATTTTTGAGAGCCATTTCTCTCGTCCAGGGTTTCTTGTAAGGGGTTTGCTATAGGATATTTTTTAGGTGATTGTGTTGTGTCAATTATGTAGACGGGGATAGGATCTTTAATCAGTTACATTTGAAATATTTTACTAAACTCCTGTTAAATAATCCATGTTTATTTTTGATGTAATGTATTCATTATTTTGAATAATAAGATCTTGAATGATTCAAACTCGAAAGGTCGTTTATGCAATGTCATACTAGTCATTCACACTTCCGCAGTTCCCGGTGTGTATATCTAGTCTGCAGGCTCATACAACATAATATATTTATTCACAACGACTCAGTGGTATATTAACTAAACTATGTCGTAGTCAAAAAATTTTAACCGTAAAGATTTACGAAACTTTAAATATTACGCTAACAGGAAGACGTAGCTAGTCAGGACATCATCTGCATGTAAGGTAGGTCTACTCTCGTCATTTGATGTTATTAACACAAACAGCTCAACTTTAGAGATCGTACCAGATGAATGAACTTATCTTCAACTTGCTTCCAGTAGATCTAACGTTAGTCATGCAATGACTTAAGAAAAGTTAACACAAGCAGATCGAAGTTCAAATTTATTTTTTTCACATAATTTGTTGTGTACATGCCCATGAACAGTCGAAATGCCTGCAGGAAAACCCTAGCTTTTTTAGTACTGATTATTTCAAAGAGTAATTATTGTGGCAATGCCTTGCAAAGATTTAGTTGTAGTGCTGAGAATGAACTGACTGGTAAATGAATAGACCTCTAATTAATAGCCAGGTAGAAATAAGATTTTTCCCCGACTATGAGTAATGTAGGCCTACCCAGCAAATATGAAGTGTTGGTAAAGAGATTTATCACCATACAGGAGCAGTGCACACATAATAGGCCTACAGTACTCTGTGTTGCGTGCAAATATCACGAAAAAGCCGAACTTTGTCAATCACAGTTCAAGGATAATGTAACATTGACATTATCAACCGATGCAACCAATACACATTGACTGACTTGTAACCATTTACGGAAAATTTAAGTAGAACTGTAAAACTCCAGACTATAACACCACCCCATGTCGAAGTGCAGGTGAGACGCCGTTTTCGTTGATGAAAAAGGTACGTGAGGTCAGAAATGGTTATAGTTTGAAAACACAATCTCTTGTAAAGGTATAGTTGCTGGAACTTCACGAATACTGTTTGCCAACACAATCTCTCAAAGGTATCGATGCTGGAATGCTGTTTAGGTAGGCCACTTGATGCCATGTGAGAATATGTGAAATCACAAGATATTATAGTCTGTAAATATGTTAAGCAAAGAAAAGACAGAATAAGGAATAATAAGACATCACCATTTCGATCTATTATATTTGAAAATGCCAATTAGACATTCCAAGTAAGCATAGATTCAGTGTATACACCAAAAACAAAAATCTGGAATCCACATTATTACCATCACAACCTTTCCGTTTTAATAAAGCTTTGCATTTAATCTTACTATGTGCCCTAAAAACGATTTAGCAAATAATTGACGAAAAAGAAAGTTGTATCGCCATTAAATTTTCAGTTGAGACTACAAATGTTTCTATAAAACAATCGTTACGTTAGTCCTTTGCAGGTGTAATTTATTCTTTATTATGATTACTATACTGGAAGCATCTACTTAGGTACTGTGAGACAAGTGCATATTACATATTTGACTTTGACTAAGAAGGAGAATCCTATATACTACATATACCCACATGCGTTCACTGAAGTAGGATGCATTTGAAAATGTCTTTTATAACGTATACGTACCAAAACGCAACTTTAGAAGGACTAGTCTAAACTTAAAAAAAAAATGAAACGTATGTCTTTGGGTTTCCGTATCTGGATCAATGGACAGATTTCATGTATCTTTTCACCCAGGGTAACAATTTAATGCCACGTTAAAGTACCGGCGTTCTATGTATTCTTAAAATGTATTTAAAGTCTTTTTGATCGATCTCTGTCTAGACAACATCCGGCATTCAACGCACTTGAAAGTATTACATATATCACTTGCAAATGCATGCATTCTGTGCTATATATATAAACAAAGGAACGCCCCACAATTAAACGTGTAAAAATGGAAATTGCTCCAACAGGAAATTCCCGAACAGTGATTTAACAAGAAACGTGTGGTAATAACATGCCTTACAGTGTATCAGGGCAGACAGACTGGAGCGCGCATGGGAATGTCAGACGTCACGATAATATACAAGCTTCGATATTATGTTACGCTAACCTAATGTACTGCTGGCACTGACTGCAATATCTTGTACATCATGGCAAAATGTGTGCTGTTTGTTGTAATAGATTGTAGTGACCGTGATGAAGATACTTTAATATGTCTACAGGGCCTTCAGATCTGGAAATAGCTCTCGTAAAAGTTTTTTCTTTCGTCACCGGGCATTTGTACTTAATTTAATTCGTCTATGAAACAATGGGGTAAATTCGAAACACAATAAAAAACAAATAAGTTTTACTAGTGTAAAGTCAAATAAATTATATTATTACCGTTTCTTTTGCTTCTCTTTATACTTTATTGCAGATTAAAATTTCTTTAAACAACTATCTCTTAAATTTTTATCTTTTTAATACATGAATTAAACCATTGGGTTTGCCAAGTTTAGGACAAAACAAAGAACGATCTAAATACACGAACACACAATAAACCCAACCAAAATCAGTGGTAAATATAAACTAATTCATAACAAAACCATGTCGTCAGAGCAAGTGGTGTCCCGTCGCCAACCCTGCCTCCGGTTCTGAAATGATTTACGGCGTTTTTTAACTTCCAGTTCTGTTTTAAAAAAGTGATATTACCCACAAGCTGGATCCAGTCAGGGTAATTGTAATTCAAGTCAGTGGTGGTCCAATTGCCAGTATTAGACACCGAAGGTGGACGACAGCTTTGCACCCGTCTCTACAGTAATAATAACCAATACACTCCTCCGCACACGATAAGGAGGTTGCCCACATCGGAAAGCGCCAGAATTTACCGATGAAGTCTTCACCCCCAAGCCAGCGGCTGATGGTAGTAGGATCTACTCCGGGCAAAGGGTTAAAGCTAAAGGATGGATACACATTCACTAAATTATGTCTATACTAAAATCAAACAAGAAAAGAAAACTTGTGTTATGCTGCCATACTATCACCATACAGTTGTTTTTTCTCCATTCAAATGTACACACCAGTTTGATAATAGACGGACTACGTCTTTTAACTAACGGAAATGACAGTAAGTGCTTTGAAAAGCAACGGGATTAACATACAAACTGTGAAGAAACAACAATATGTTTGAACATTAACGGCAAAACGCCTACAGGAGTATGCAACAACACAGGTCTCCTACAATTGCGCCTAAGTCGTGGCTACTTGATCGTTGTATAGGGAATTATTGTAGTATTTTGTGAAAGACAGCACTGTATTTACAAATAACCTGCAAATTGATCACATCATTGCTACGCCTGTGACCATGAGTTGTTTGTATAAGTGAATATTCCATACTAACTATTAGTATATAAGTCCGATTAGATTGTTCAGGAAGCACACGACTGATTTGAACGAAAAGTTTCAAGCACTTCATTCTCGTATTTTACAATTGTTGTTGATATGTTGCAAGAATGAAATAATATGTCAGAATTAATCACCTGAAACGTATTAATTTTCCCAAATTGTCTGAATAGTTGAAGTAAAAGCCTGAGCAAACTTGAACATAAAAATTCAATGTTCTTAGTTTTGGCCTATGCACGACAATCACACATGCTAGTTAAATGCCCATACGACCCTCTTCTCCGACCTGGCAGGTAAAAGTCAAGGAAGTGTAGTTGGTGATAATCAGTGTATTCAATATTCTGTGGTTTTCTCCTTGCAATTTATAAACTGCTTCTTACAACCTGCAAAGAAAGCTCAAATTGTGTTGACCCAAGAAATAGGTTGTGTCAAGTTCCTTATTATTTTCGCTCCACCTCACCAAATAATGGGGAGAATCATGTTACGTGCAAGCAATCAATTTAAGCGGTATGCCCAGTGTTGTCTTGATTCGAGTCACTGACTCGACAAGAGTTAGATTTGAGTCATGTTTTTTTCATGAAACAACTTTTTTCGAATCACTTTGGTCAAGAGACTCCACTCGAGTCAGACGTTTGAGAAAGTGCAAACGACGCGAATCGAGTCACTATGCTGAATGACCTCTTCTTGACTCAAGCCTTTTCGCAATAACTAGAGTCAAACTATCAGAAAAAAAATGACATTAAGTACTGCTTTGGTGTACATTTCAAGAAATGCACTGCCAGTTGATTAATTGGAAACGGCAATAGAAACAGCTGACCGTTGTAATCAACATTTGTCTAGATTCTCAGTTGATTGCATTCGCACACCTACGGCGTCAGTCACGGTGTGTGTAGTCACAGATTATGTACCTACGTTAATATTATATTTCATTTAGAGTAGCGTTACAACTGTGTTTCAACAGTAAGTGTGTGCGTAGGGTGTTCATGTTTGATATGTATTTTCCCTTTTTCTGCAAGATGGGTGATGTATGTACATATTTGGTTATTGTTTGATAAATATTGTTGTTACTGATGATTGGAGGACAGATTTTTCGAATTTTACTGACTATGGGGGAATGTGCATGCCAGTGTGTTTGGCTATTCTCTTGAAGAATGTCGTTTTGTTCAGTCAGTGCTATGGCTGATACTTTGTTAAATGGTGGCGCTATTCATAAGTGATTAATGTGATTACTTGACTAATTTTCTTGTACAGATTCAGTAAAAAACATTCTTAAAACATTCAACAAAAGGGGAATCAAGCATAACGGAATATATGTCTTACTCCCTTGAACAGCTACAAAATTTGATAGAGATCTTATTGCTACCGTCATTTTCTGGCTGTGAGGAACCAACCATTTATTTTAAAAAGAAAATTTGGAGTTTATTTACCCCACTTCCCCAGCGTACATACCAACGAGACATTGATAAAAAAGAGGCGAAAAGGAAAGGAATTCGGTTCTTAAATAACCTCATTTCAATTGAAAAGGAACCCGAGAAAAGGTAAACGAATTTACGAATTTGTCAACAATATTCGTGCGCGAAGCAGAAAGAAACACTTAGACAAAAGAAATAACAAGAATAATTGATATAGCAATAATTCTTTAGTTAGTTTGCTCTTACGTAGTGTACTGATGTGTCCATGCTGTGGTCAGTGCACGTACATGTAGTCCCTGCGCAAAGTTTACGTAACTGCGTGCTATAGAGCGTTGTACACCTACAAGGCCTAATTAGTGATTTTGGATAAAGACAGTGACAGTGATTTATTAAATATACATTTCGCTCTTTCACTAGTACTAGGCTTATTACTATTAATATTGTATTGGCCATCGTTTTGTGTAAGTTATAGCAGAATGAAAACACACTGTCGATCTACAGTTTCATTGTATTCATCCACTGGTGATTGAGCGTGGTTTAACAGAGTCGGGTTATCAGCGATGAAGCCACGATCACCTAACTGAAATTGGCCAATAGGAGTCTTTCAAAGTAAGTATGAACCACATTTATACGCAAGTGAGTATCCTACATACACTACACCACGCACGGCGACAGCGAAACTGTGAGCAAAGTGTTGTGAGCCTACGCAGAATTACCTGTGCAAGAAATGTGGTGATCAAACTAAGAAATGATGAAATTAAAGCATTTTCACACAGCAGTTGTGTAATAATGTGAGAACAAAGATCCTCGCAGGATCATGCCCTCGGACACTTTTATTTGGTAAGCGATGTGTGTTAAAAACGAAGACCTTCCNNCTTCTGTAGTACTGTAAACGGAGGAATTCGGCGTAAGAAATGAATAAAGTACCCAGCACTACATTACTATAAGGATGATAACAATAGACAACTTTTTTAAATCTCACAGGGATTTAAAGCCTTAAATGCTAGCATAAATACATTAAATAAATGACATTGCATACACAGGAACAATTTACAAAGAAATTAGCGGAAAAATGTACACAGATGAAGAACAACAACACAAGAAAATGTGGCAAAAGGTTAAATATGAAAATGACATAAAATTGTCAACAAAAGGTCAGCAGTTGCAAGATCAAGAACATTGAAAATTCAAATTGTGCACTTAGATGCAATGAGGGATATACGGCGAGTGATATCTATTAGTTTAGGCACATGCACGGCAGCCTCATCCTACCATTTCTGACGGTTATCACTGCATTCTTTATAATTGCATAACGTAGTTGTCATCATTATGTAAAACATTGTCAAGTTTGACTGCAAGATATGGCCATGCTTGGCTGAGGTTATTAATCCTCCAAATTATTTATATAAGTATCATTAATGATCCAAATTAAACGGCTTTTCATTGTTTCAATACGTTTGTACCTTTTTTTTTAACTATGCCTCAACACGATACCAGAGTATACTGCCAAAGTACACAAATAATACATTTTAAGAATATGGCAATTTTTTTCTTTGAACATGAAACGTGTTAATTACATGCTGACAATACATCATTAACATATCTATGTGATTTTGCCAGGAAAGCTGGCTATATAAAACAACACCGAGGCCACCCTTCCCATTGCATTGCCTTTAATATTTACATCAATTGGAAGAAAAAGCGATTTACGAAAATCAATTATCATTTGCATTGTCTTACTGACATTAAATGTTATAAATGTTTGACCACAATAATTTGTAAAATGACTTATCTGATTTGAACAGCATCAGAGATCACTGTGAAAGATCTGTCAGCTGTGCGAAGCTGTAATGACATTGCACGTAAGGTAAAGTAAGGACAGAACAAAAGCAAATAGGGCGGATTCAAAGCTCTGATTACCTTAACTTGCTCCAAGTCTCTCGTGATTGTCCTCTCCCAGCCAGGAAGCTATCAGGATCTCTATGGTTCTCTTCTATTGCCCCTTTACAAGGAACACACTCCCAACTTTCTACAACGAGTCATTGTAATCTTGTCACACTGTGCTACTGTCACCAACCGGCTGCCCACGAAAGACGTGTAGTTTTTGCAATGGGTGACGTCATACTTTGAGTCCGCTGTATCCAACATAAATATTCACAAATTTATTGCAGCCAATGAAAAGCTTTTAATTTGTACCCTGAAAGTCTTATCACCTTTATCTTATCACATCTATCAGACTTCGCAAATGTTTCTTTTGTTTTCAAGATTTCTCGCTTTCGGAGAACGGAAAAGTTCACCAGGTTAGCCACTAATGTTAGTGCGCAAGTAGCGACACTGTACGTAGGTGCTCGTACTGCAGTAATATGTGTAGTATACGTATAATGGTACTACTGTTGCGCTTAGCGTTCATAGCGCGAATATGTGTCGTAATGAACATCCAGCAAGAGTAAAAAACTACTCTGAGTTAGTGACATGTAACACAGCCAAATTCTTTTTTCAGCACGCTCTTTTTGATTGGGTGAGCGTAGAAAAAGAGGCATTCTTAGATCCTTGTTTTTAACACACCCATGCTTTTCGGGATACTAATAGGGTGAGAGCACCATTACTTAGCACTATGTCTGCTGTTTCCTCTCTTTTTTTCCCCATTTATACACTGTATTTTACTTTCCTTAAAAATGTTGAGGAAAGAAAATATTGGTGAAAGAAACATTAGTACACACTGGATTCGACCTTATGATTACAACACTTACATAAGCAATCATCAAGAGCAATCCCCTAGCCCACTGCGTTTTTTACTTTTTGTTGTTGAAACTATTATAACCATTCTTAGCGCGAGAATATCGGCAGACTCGTCAAACCTGTGTTGTCGTGTTATAACACAACAATGTTCTAACCATTAAGGGTTAGAGCTGTCAACGGTCATCCATCATCAACGGTAAGAACTGATAAGGTGACGGAATTTTGGTAGTTTATTTCATTTGATGTTCTCAGATACGTAGATATTCATCTCAACTATCTCAGATATTCATATTCACTCATATATTGAAACTGTATTACATTTACCTTTCATCGATTGAAATATTTTTTTATCCGTTTGTCCTGATCAATGCATCCGGAGGTCATATAATAAACAAGTATTTAAAGATTTTCGGTATATCCTTCAGTATCCGAGCTACAATCTTTATATTATTGGAAAACCGAATTATATATTTATTGCCTGAAAGGTGTGTGACAAAGGTGCAACAAAAGTTGTAATAATTATGTTAATGTTGTATAGAGATGGTCATTCTACCCCACCGTAAGCAAAAGGTTGAGGAAAGTTCGGTCTTCCGGTGTTTACCCCAGATTTATTAACTTTTTTCTTTATTCCCATGAGACAGTCAAACTTTCCAAGACAAAACAATGGAAAAGTAGAAAGCTAGACACGCAAAAAGACGTCATTTGGTATGTGTAACCTGATTGGTAGATCGCAAATGGCAACCGTCTCACATCATTACGTAGGTCAACCATTTGCACTTTGACTGGTCAACGTCAGCATCTATACCGTGACCCTTAGCAGTTCGGCGTGGGCCGATGCATTGATTTCGCCACGAGGTCGGCACTGGATGTCTGACCGTCAATCTATAAACGTCTGCCTTTCGTGTACTAGGTAGGCCTCATCTGATCTCTCCGTCGGTTTCTCTGTCCCTTTCATCATCCTCATCTTGACTTAATTTACGTACGTGCCAGTCGAATAATCAATAAACGGAACTCTAGCCACTAAATCTTACTCTTAAATCTTCTCTGGATTTTGTGTTCTGACGTCTCTCTTACTTTGTGTCGTCAACTGCGTAAACATCCGTCTCTTGGGCAGTCATAACAAGACTGTACACCCCAACACCCCTAACGTAATCTCACATTAAGTCTTACAGATGCTTTAGGTTTTTCTTAATTATTATTTTTGTGTCTTATTATTATTTGAATGTTTTTGAATTTTTGTTTGTTTGTTACTTTTGGAAGGAGGATGATCGTTTGTTGATGAAAAAAGATAATTTTAAGACAATAGAGGGTACTTTGTGGAAACTGATAGAAACTTTTTTCTCCTGTGCTAAGTTTATTTTCAAATGACAAAATGATTACTCGTTTCACGGTCTCAAACCTTTTTCTTTGTCTACAGTTTATTGAGTTTTGAATAGTCAAGACTGACAGCAATATGGACGTGTCTTTGTTGACCATCGTTTTCATTACCTTTCTGGCTGCTCACAGAATTGCTGATGGAAAAAACTGTCCCCAAAACTGTGCGTGTTATTTCGCTTCGATAAACTGCAATGGAGAAATCAACGACATACTGGCATTTCCTATACAGCGTTCATATCCCGATGTTTCAAGTATTATAATTACTGATACGAGTATTGAGAGTCTGCAAACAGGGCGGGACATCCTTCCGTTCATGCCTAACCTCAAATATTTGCGGCTCGCTAATAACAACATATCGAGAATCGAAGAATCATTTCTAGGGAACAATTCGTTAATAGAGTACCT
>VJOZ01125061.1:0-10065 GCA_009801055.1 Stichopus horrens | reverse complement strand
TTTCCCATAATTCATAAGTTGTAACTCAATCAAAAGATTTTCTCCTCCCCAACAGGGGTCCCTCAAAAAAATATGGGGTCCATGGATGAAAGAAGGTTGAGCACCTAGTCTGTATACCACCCCATTGGCAGCTAATACCTAGTGGCTCTGATGAATGGGTAAGTAACAGACAACGTTCAAAAGTTTAGAAAGTCAAAATTTGACACACAGTTCAGAAAAATTTGACATGTATTTGACTTTTTTCAAAGCAACTGAACAATGTGCTTGGCAAACTTTTGGCTATATTAAAAATAATAGTATCTCATTTTTATCTTTGTGTGATGCATGTAATTTTTAGTAAGGGAGTTTTTGGTTGAATTTTTCAATAAAGAATCACATTATGCTACTTTTTATAGTTTACCAGATTCTTTGTGAGATTGCACAGTATCTAAAGTGCTTTCACCATCAGTGTATCCTCCTTTAAAATAATATTCTAGGACTGCAACATGACACCTTGATAAAAAAAATTATTTAAAGGGATGATGACTTTACAAATTTACTGTATTTAAAATGCTTGTACAAAATCTTCTCTCTTTCAAATAGGATTAAGCATTCAAAATTAATGGCGCAAAGATCACAGAGAGATGTTGAACTGATGTGTTTGTGGGTATATCCCTAAAGCAGGGGTGGTCGTCCTGGGACCTGGAGGTCAAACGTGGTGCCCTAGGAGAGACATCATGTGGACCCCAAACCTCCTTTACAACACAAATAAAAATTTAACAATAAAGAAAGTCAACAAAGAAAAGGCAGAAAAGTAACAAAGGTATTATCATATAAAATCTTGCGACAACAAATATGTTTGAAAATAGTTGCATTTATCCATACTACTGGACTAGAATGCTAGTTTTAAGAGAAGGATCAAAGCAGGCTGTGGCTATGCGGCCCATGATTGTTTCAGAAAGGTTGGCCACTCCTGCTCCGGAGACATGTCCCCTCTTGCACACTTTTAGACCTTCAGATGGGGTGTTACCTTGAAGAAATCTTAGAAGATTATTGACAAAATGAAATTTGACTCGGAAGCAAACCTGAGGGCACTCCGGGCACACACTGCATCACGCAATTCACTTTACAGCACTTGCTCATTTCTGGGCAATCAGAGTCGTCAGTGCAGAATGGACGTGTCTCCAAGAAGCATTCGCTGGCAACATCTAGAGGACACTGGAGTTCCACTGGAGGAGGAGGCCCTGAGAGTGAAACAGATATGCACACATATGAAACGATACACTTCAATGTGAAATGAAATTGACAAATCTGGTGGGTGAGGGGTGCACCGGTACGGTCAGTTTGATACTTGAAGCTGTAGCATCAAAAGGTAGCTGAATATTCAGTGTGCTTCAACCGGCAGGTAGTTTTACAATTAGTTTTCCTATGGTTTAATCAGTCACAAATTATTCGCGAACAACATACGGACCAAGAAAAGGCCAACTTAGCCCTATACTGCACTCTCGTCCAGTAAAAGGAATTGTGATATGTGGGAGAGAAGACAAAGAAGCTTATCAAATCTGACTACACTTGAAACTGGAGACACCGTGTGAAGTGTCGTAAACTGTGTACACGTACCACTACGTGGCTCTTCATCTTATTCTTGTACACAAACGTGATGAACAGAGACGTCAGAAGCCCAGTTTGAGTGTTGGATAAATTGTCTGTCCCTTTGGAATCTATGCCATTTTTAGGTCACTAAGTTTGTCATTTTCCCGCTAAATTTTATACTTTAATTTTTCATTTTGTCAGTGCTGAGTGCTTACGTATAGTTGATCAGTAACGTAATTGATTCATTAGTCAATGAGAAACAACACCCCGACCACCTTCGAATTAAACTTTCACATTGAATCAACATAAAATTCAGCACAGACAGGAAGTTCGCACGTTGCTCCACTATTATGACACAGCACACACATTCGCATCTGCAGTCCCCACGTGCGAGCCTGTCCACAACTGAGGATCATGATGCTCAATAACAGATTCATTAAAGAAGGGCATAATTCATGGTCGTTGGTCAAATCGTACGTTGTTTTTTTTATAACCTATGACTTTTATTTGCGGGCCTCCTTTTTTCTAGACGGAGTTGATCATTTAAGTGCCAGTCAGGAACTTCAGGCTCCATACAGGTCAGCAAGAGCCAGATATTGTTAAGCCAGGCACCAACTGGCATACAAACTTCCCTGGTGATACACCTACATACCAAATATAAGATTTGTCCAAGCTTCCCCCTTCTTAAGATATCATGTTTTACGAAATACAGTAGCTAGGTGTCACAAACAGACATACACACATATGCACACGCACATGCATATATACAAAGACACATACACATATATGTCGTTATTATTATTACAAAGGTTGCAATAAAGTGATTATTGTATACTCATGTATGTAAATTTGCTATTAGTGAATCAAGATACATTGAGTTTTGCCACTAAGAAAGCCAAATCTACAGTATGACAAAAAATTGCATAAGCTTTGTTTTATATAATGATCTGTCAACACAGCGAAAAGTCTTGTGACTGTCTCCAATACTGAAACCTTCCTGTTGCCTTAAATGTATAATGAAAATAGTGACCAAAAATCTGCCCCCAAAACCTGTTCTTCTCTTTATAATGTCATATCTTTGCCAACTGCAAAACAGTTTCTACAGTATTGTCCCAATGCCAATTACCAAGAGTCAGGTCTTTACTTTTGATGGCAAAGATTTGTGTTTGATTTTGACTTCAGACTAGATCTGTTTCAATTAACTTGTAAAAAGTAAATTTGCACTTCTGATGCTAACATAGCAGAATTTCATGGAAACTTCCTAGTTTACAGGACCTGTGAGAACCATTTAAGTAATGTCACAAGTTCCATCTCTGGAGTACAAACATCTTTGATAAATCTAACACATGGCACATAAAGGTTATGTGACACAAAACTGCCATTATGTTGGCGGTATTAATTAGAAAAATGTTGGAAATATCCACAAATTCCATCAAAATCCATCAAATATTCGGCAACTTTAAAGGCAACTTTCCATGTTTTACCCACATCATGAATAAAGATTAGCTAAGTATGCAAATTTAAAACATCATAATATATGTCACATGTTTTCAATGTTTTCCTCTTAATTTCAAGGACCAAACAGCATATTATATGCAATAGGGGTTTTGTTTTGAGAGCTTGCATTGTCTTCTCAACGAATATTGATGTCTCCTCCCGATGTAAAACCCTAGTAAATTTTATCAAACTTTGAAAAGCCATACCTCAAAAATGGTAATAAATGGATAGAAACACAATTCCAACTGATTTTCATTCAGGATTTTACTTTGCAGCTTTTGCATGAAGGATGCTCTTTTCTAGAAGCATGTCACACAACCTTTAAGTTAATGATGCCTAAATGTAGAACTGGTGCTTGTCAATGAGGAAAGTAATGAGTCTGTTGACCCTACACCACTTTTTGTGAATGACTTGTAAGCTCTTAGCAAGATATTTCAGTCATGGGTAGACATAGATATGCCAAGTGGAGGATCTGACAAGGATAGACGGCTGTGAGGCTTGAAGTCAAACTAACACACATTACAACATAGACACAGACCCTCAAACACACACTCTTCCTGCACTCAAAGTACATGTGATAACAATGGTTTAGTTTTCTTTTGTGTGTCTAATTGGTGGAAGGTCTTCATTGTGACGCTCCTAAGGATGCTTTCATCCTGGCGATGATAAACGTATATAATAGGATTACCTTTCCTTGGGCCTGTTGTATGTGGGACACCTGCTGTGGTAAGAGAGTCTGATGCTGTTGTAAGGCCTGAGCGGTGTGTACGGAACCAATCGGACGTAGATGCTGAATAATTGAAATGAAAGGAGAGAGAGAGGACACTTTAACAATAGATGGCAAATCAATGCAAAAGCCTCTGTGATGTAAACCATAAACCTAGGTGATGTCTCTTTATCCCATACATGACAATACAAAACATGGTTAACCTTGGAATGTTCAAATGGGTTACATGAAGTATTGTTGCCCCAGTAGCCCCCCATCCTCCCCCCCCAAAATCTTCAGAAGTGGACGTGTCGCACCGTGGCATATGTAGTACACTTCATGTCTTGAGAGATGGGTGACAATTAAATTATTGGAACTGATCATGCAAAATAACCACGCAGGATTGACAAGTAAGGAGTACTTTACTGTCGGGATTGTTTTCATGGGTGAGCAGGCTAGCTCAGGAGAACCCCTGAGGGTAATTACTTTCAGTGAAAACCAACCACCTGACATATGGTTCAGTTGGAAAACAATTAACTAAATGAAAACATTTTTTTTTCTTCTAGGACAGTGCACATGCTGCACTGGATGGAAAAATGTCTGGCTTATTCAACACAGAAAAAGAATAAAGAGGGGACAGAGGGGTCACTTAAGTTGACTTAGGTTGGGATGGAAAAAAAAAAAAAAATCAAACAGAATTATCCAGGGAATGTATCACAAGAAAATGGGATGCAAGACTTTAGAGCTTTGAAGAATTACACTACATGCAGCTCAATCCTTGCTCTGTCAGTCTGAAAATGCAAACTGCAAGCCAACAAACGGAAACACTGGTCTACCACGAAGATAACTCTTCTCACATTTTCTTTTTAAACTTTTCCACATACACACCTGACTCTGCATCTTCGACTGGTAATGACCCTGATCTTCGACAAAACTTGAGGATTTGCTCGACTGTTCTAAGCTGGCCTGTACATGCTGGGCACCGGGAGGGAACCCTGTCACGAAATACGAGAATTGGAGAGTTTCTTTCACAATCAGACAAAAAGAAAAAAACATAATCTGAGGATTCTGGTGAAAATTTGGATAAATATCCAGTATTTTGCTCTCAAGATACTGAAAGATAAAGATGTTGTCTCCCACAATCACAGCAAATTCAAAGCGAGTTGGTCTGATGTCACTAAGAACTAATTGACACAAATCTTTTGTTCTGATGCAAGGTGAAATGTGCGACGTCAACAGCCACATTAATACAAACACATTTATTAGTACTGCCGTCTTGAAAAGTTCATATATTTTAAAAACCTCCGTGACTTTATATGAGAATCGTACTAAATGAGGTAAGTTTCAGTGTTTGGGGGGAAAAGGTGGCTTAAAGATTTGAGAGAAACACAAAATAATACAATTAAAAGAGGAGTTGCTGACAAGACAAAGAAAAAGAATTGCTGCTGAAGTCCCTCTACCCTCTCCTCCCTTGAATAACCAAACAAAGTTTATAAAATTACTTTGACCCTCAACAATGCTGTTAAGCTTTCTCTCCTGTTACACTGTCAATCTTCATAAAAATACCGTTTCATCATACAACAAAAAAAAATAAAAGACTACGTTGCACATACCTTGGAACCCCGGCGGAAAATGGTCACCTTGGCCCTCGTGAGAATAATGCAATGGGAAGGACCCATAGTTGGAGTCTCGTGCCTGGTATTTGGATGGGTTTGTCTGTCCGCTGCTGGTGAAACTGCTATGTAGACTGGCCTGCTGACGATGGGGGTACCCTGCAGCCCCAGCTGTCTGAGCCTGGCTAATGAAGGCAGAAGATGAGGGTTGGGCACTAGTGTACGGAGGGTGTCCGGCTGTGACAGAAACATGTCAAGGAAACTGTAAATTATGGCAAATGAATAAAGATGAAGCTTTGTTACATCTCTGCTGTTATCTTGGTAATTTTTTTCTTTTTTTGTTGGCAAATTTTTTATTTTTTCAGCCAATGTTAACTTTTTTTTGCCATTCTCCTTTTTACAGATTTTCTGTTTCCGTAAAAGACACCACTCTAGCTTGTCACTCATTTTAACGAATTGAGGACAAACTTTCCACCTGTGTTCCTTTAAAGTATATTTACATTCTGTCTTCCAGGTGATTTTTCTTGCAGCCTTTTACATAAGCTCCAAATTTTATGGGAGAAAAAAAGACGTTTTTCATTTGATTTTTTTATATTGAGGTTACTATGATGGTAAAATACCTCTTGGTCTGTAGGAACCTGTCGCAAACGCTGCCGGTGGAAAGTGGGACGAATGCTGCGGATAGAGTTCCACGATGGGAGGGGAACGGCTCCTGGGCCTCTTGATGCCCTGTGGAGATACAAATATAAGGCACCTATGACATGTGCATATAAAGATGTCACAGAGAACAAAACAAGCCACTGCTATGGGTCACATTATCAGACACCTCAGCTTATGACAAGAGACAACGTTGTGAGGCATTACGCAATACTCATGGTCAAGCACCATCAGACATCCCAACCTATAGTATTCCTGTATCACCGGCTCTGTTATTCAAGGACTTTGGCAGTTTAAGGATGTATTATCATTACACACAAATGATAATGCAGGGCCTTTTAATTTTGGAAATACCAAATTTCACAAACACTGTAAACGAAACCTGCGACATGTTTGAATTTCCATAGAAATTTAGACACTTCGAGTCATAAAATACAATGTGATACCAGATAAATTGTTCTCTGCCAGAATAATAATTTTTCACAATATATTATTCATGAATAATTATTCGTGGTAATTTACTACAATACCTAATCTCTATCACCATCTGATGCAAAATGTGAAAAGTTTCCTTAAATTTATGGTTTCATTTCTGTCTCAGACACAACCACAGCACCTTACTGATCAGTTCTCAAAACCAAACTTAGTCACATTTTCTCCACATCGACACAAATGGCCATCAAAAGAAGATGCTGGAACTTTTCTCAAACTGTTAGTGGTTGGCTCATGCCACAAAATTTCCATTCATGCTTATGGTCTTGAGAAGCTGAGATTTGGATAGCAATTAACATTGAGCAATCACTGCATATGGAATATAAAAGCGGTGGGTTTTTGACGAGGGTTCTGCTGCATACTTATGTTTCCACAAGATTGATGCAGTCTTCATGGCAAACAACTCTCTAACAGCATATTTTATTTGCAACTATATGCCAAGTTAAAAGTATCTATTCAAAACTTGTTTCTTCGTTGAACACTTGGTATTAATTACTTACCTGTACCGGGGGACCAGGAGGTGTGGGGGCCCTATACATCTTATCACCTAGCATCGTTGGTCGGCCATGTAAGGGAGCTCCTACATGAAAGACAATATGAGTTTTCATAGGGTAAAAAGGACTTACTGATAAACTGATACACAGGTACTTTCTGGAAAAAATTATGTCAGTTACTTTTTTCAGGATTATTTCTTCCATGCTCATTTTCAGCACTGTAAACATACATCCTTTTTTTTTCAACCAGTCCCACCATCCTGTCCTTTAAACCAAGGCACTGCAGTATCATCTGACATAATTATTTTGAATGGTACATAAATCCACTGGCTCAAATGAGATAATAACATACAACACAAGTAACTAAAATGACAAGTGACGACCAGAAGTCTCTCTAATCCACTGGATATGGTTCTCTTATGGAAACAGCTGTTTTCAGGGATGGATATGCGCATGTAACAAATCACCCACAGGACTTTCATGTAAAAGATCTTTCTACTTCAACTTCCATCCACTGAATAAATATTCTAGAATATAAATCTTCAACAACAACTTTACCTTGAACTGACAGCATGTGGGAGCCATGGATGGGTATAGGTGGGTACTGGTGGTGAGTTGGATGGCCCATTGTGTAGTCACTCATTGAAGCTCTCATTTCACTGGACAGGAAGAGAAATTCAACATATTTTAACATTAGAGTGCCCCTTTACATATGAGAAATGTTTTGAAAACATTTGCTCAGGCCTATTGGCAGGTGGCAGTAGCACCTACCTTTTCACACCTTTCCACAGGTACAGAAAAAGAGGGTCTGTTGGGAAAATGTCCCTTTGTTGATAAACATGACACCCCTCCTTCAAAACAACCAGACAAACAGACTGTATTCAAAACAAGGAAGAAAGGAATGTACTTACTGTTCCTTGATCTGCTTTCTTCTGTTTTCACATTCGTTTAACACTTTCTTCAACTGCAAGAAGAGTTCATGTTTCTCACCTCTCAGGGAAACGAGCTTGTCTTCTAAATTGACAATCTGAAAAAGAGGACTTTGATGCTTAGTTTTTACTATCTGCATCAATCTATTATCTATCTGCATCTATCTAAGACACTTTGGCACTGCCCTAGAAAACTCCCAGAAGAATGGAGAAAGGCAAAATACAGCTGTTCATTGTGCAAAACAAGTTCGTAGGGTACTTGGAATCGCCGTCAATCGGTCAAGATACCGAAGCTGTTTGTGTAGAAGTATCAGGTAAGGTACTGTACGGCTGAATGACCAGAGCTGTGAACAGGGTAAGAATACAACACTTGCAACTTGATCCCCATTTTAAAATCAGACATTAGTCTAAAATGGAGCAATCATCATTTGACACAAAGAAAAAAAAAATCTTATCATCATTCATCGACAACCCCAAACATCAGCAATTATCACTTCAGTAACATTTTTGGGGGTCTGCAATGACAAAATTTCCATAGCATTATTGAGCAAATGTGATTGACATCGAGAGTTTCACTAAATGTAATGTGTAATTAATAAGACAACGAGCACAACTATGTAGTGTTTGAAAAGAAAAGTTAAAAACTTCCAGGACCACATCAGGCAACAGCCTGGGTGAAGGATCTAAAGTCAAAACAACAATTACGCAAGGATCACCTTGTCACTATACATTTGTACGGTACAATCAACACTGAAGCAGCTGTAACATATAGATGCCACTGGTAATGATGATTTCACATAACCATCTATCTTCTTGATTCACTAGTAGATGATGGCAATAAACACATAGTAGAAGAGGATCTGAGAATGAAAGGGCACTTTCAAACCCTTTTGGGAAGTATTAAATTTAAGGGACAACCCTAAAAAAATTCAGATATGAATCAGTGACTTAAAAACCCATGAAAGAGCAACTTAACCAATACCTGAACCCCCCAAAAAACAAACCTTACCTACCACCACTTCTAGAAAAATTTCTAAAGACAATGAACTACATCTGTTATCACGGTAATATTTCTTAGGGAGCTCCTTACAAGTATTGTGCTTGAGTATTCATTGTAAAGATAGCAGTTCAAGCTTTGGCACAAGTTAGCAGACAGGCATTTTGTTTGATAATACATTTTTATAAAGTTTTCACCTGTTCTTTAGTCTGTTCAAGGGTCAGGGACTCAGCCTCTCTCTTCTTTCTCAGCCTCTCAAGTTCCTGCTTTCTCCTCTCCACGATTTTGTCTGCCATTTCTTCTTCTGCAAAAGTCAATGATTTACAGTATGCCATCAGACAACTCAGAGATGGCCACATCTGCTACTTTTTCCATAGGACAACAAATTCTTGAGTGCCAAAAGCATCATTTAATTATGATAGTATTATGTATCCATAAGCAATGAAAAGAAGGAACATTAACGACAAAGCAACAAAGACAAACCCAGAGTGATTACCAGCACATGCCGACTCTTGAAACCGTAACGGAATCACCACATTTAGGGTAGACAGATCATATTGCTGCTAAAAAAACTTTCCAGCCGATTTTATTCATCACAATCACATAAGTTGAAAGTGCAGCATTTGCAGCTTATTCTTATTGCATTTTTTTCTTTTTATTGTCATCATCACAGTGTGGCAGCATCGTGGAAGATCTTCATTCAGGCACCCACAATTAATATACACTAGCAATGAAATTCAACATAAAGTAAACAGTGGAACAGTTCAGATACAGAATGCTTATTACAAAGCTACAGCAAGATTAGACAAACATTGGTCCCATGCATTGATCTATGGACAATCAGAATCTTGCAAAATTACCTTGGCGCTTTCTCTCACGCTCCCTGAGAATTATTGTCTTCAATGCAAGTGTCATCGATTTAGGGTGCCTGGATTCCAACGGGGCAGGCATCTTTTCAACTTTCTTGTTGTTGTTGTTCGTGGACATAAATGAAGTTGAAACTTGGTAAACTGTATAAAATGTAAACAAGCCAAGACTGATAATGAAGAGCAAGAAGAAAAAAAAAAAGGAAAAAAGAATAATCCAGTAAGTTTACTAATTTGCCAGT
>VJOZ01124977.1:0-12557 GCA_009801055.1 Stichopus horrens | reverse complement strand
TTGCATCAAACATTGACCATTCTATAAAGTTCTGTTTGAAAAATGTATAAGGAATAAAAACAAACCACATATGTATATTTGCACCATTGAGGGAGGGACTCACATGATATATCGTTTCTTTTAATAATCTTTATTTCAAGGGCAATTAAGAATTCTACACGCCTTTAGGGTCTTTGTTTTGGAAACATACATTTTCTTCTTCAAAATTATTGATATGCATAGAGGCACCTCACTGCCCCAGATGTGGGATGCATATCAATAGACCTACTATATCATAGACAGTACCTCAAAAGTCAAATGGTCAGGCTTGAACTTGGTGAACTCGTGTTTACTATGTGTCCATCGCACCTGATGGTAACACCTACACAGAAATAACTTTCTTTTTTATAGAATTCTGTTTTGAAACATAAATAATGGATATCATTTGTACACAAAAACATCTTAAACATACAAAACCAATATTTCCATTATATACAAATTTTTGCACAAAAAAAAAAACATCACAAAGACCAGACTACCCTCAAAGAGCTCTCACGTTTAAAGGTCATTACTTTAGCCAGCTCCTAAAACAAGACATCAATTTATTTTTGATTTCAAAAATATGTTAGAATTTGCTTTTTTTTTCTGAAAAATTCAATGGTTCAGCAAGAGGTAGCAATTTAAGGAATAGAGAAAGATAGAGAAAAAGGTGAGAAGGATTGATGCTGCTGATTATAAAAGTGAAGGCAAAACTGGGTAGCAGAAAGAGATGAAAGGAGGAGAGAGGCAAGGTATGAGGAGTGATGGAGGAAGAAAAAGTAACATCTGAATGCAGTGGTTCTGAAACTTTTTTGTATGTGCTGCCCCTTTTGTCATCCCGAACTATCTCTATCAACCCTTTCTCTACTCCTCTACTATGGCTTCATCATGTACTACCACTCAACAGGATGTTTTCTTCTTCCTCAATTGGCTCTATTTGTGAAAAGATCAAGAACTTGCAGAAGGCAGACATACTGGTGATCTGGTGTAAAGAGTCCAAATTAGCCCAGTCGATGTGAAGGGTGAACTTTGGTGTAAGGCTGCCTCTCTAATCACTTCAGTAATTTGTCACAATCATGAGCCAGGGACCCCCAAATCTGTGTCAAGGCCACCCTGTTCACCTTGCACTCGGTAGCACCCACCTGAGACTTCTAAGTGTTCAGTGGGGGGAAGGGGGTGACATGACCCACTTAAGGAACCACTGATCTAATGCAAAAAAAAAAACAAAGACCAAGGGCAAGAACTAATGACTTCTGGGATGAATGAGAAAAAAGAAGATCATGCCTGAAGTAACTGAATGTTTAAAATCCAAAGAAGTTGAAGGTAAGCATTGCTATCAGGATGAAGATGATTACCCAACTGAGAGTTACACTGTTAGATAATTGGTTAGGTTTTGAGATATGTTAAACACTGCAAATATCAAATCAAGTATTTCTTAAAACTTTTTCCACAAGAGTGTCACAGAAATGCCTACTTTCAGAAGATAGTTCTCCTCCTGATCTTATGTACAGTGCTCTCCGATACCTTCCAATTTCCGCAATCAAACAGAAGAACACAAAATTGACTTAATAAGGTAACATCACAAACCATTTTCACACACTGCTACCATAGCGATTACTCTAGTCCAAACTGGAACACATTCTTCCTACTCCATCCCCCCCCCCTTCAATCCCTCTTCGATTTGACAAACCCCTATCACAATGTATGTGGAACACGAATTTGAATATCACTTCCGAAGCATTAACAAATGAGTGAAACTTTTGAGTTGTCAGAACCATAAGAGTACACCAAAACAAATTTCAATTTGATCCATGCAATGTCAGTACAAATAACTACATAAAGCCCCATCTTGCACATCCACATGTTCAATTTGTTTTCATACTGCAAAAGAACTTCTGCTCTTTTGGAATGCTGTTTGGAACATTCAACCAATATAAAAGCAAAATGACATTTTGACAGGAATACAAAAACAATCTTTGACAAGCACTTGTGGAATAATGGATGTCCTTTACAGTAGTGGGAAAATATTTAAATTAAGTGAATTCGTTTCTCATTCNNCAGAGAAAAATATCACAAAATTGAAGTAGCAATAAACAAGTTACTTGCAAAGTAAAATGACTTTAACCATACCAAAAAAAATTGAGGTCACTATAACAATAAACTTATAAAATTAAGCAAATTTATCAGAATTTTTTCTACATGCCCATTCAATCTTCAATACACTTTCTCCTAACATAGAAGGAAACAAATGGTAATATCAGGTGATAAAAAAAACATGTGGCAAAAATTTCTTTTACAGGATGGATTCTCTTTAAGTTTTAAAGCATTAAGGACAGTCTGCAAAAAACTTCATCTGACCACTTTACAAAGCATGGGCAGAGAAAAGTACCAATGATCCTTTGAAAGTTTGTCTAATTCCTCAAAATTAATCTTTAGCTAAAAAATTCAATACAGCCTTACTCTTTGACAAACTTAACATCAACTTGCCCTTTGGTCCACAATGTTTTTGGACAGAGGTTTCAAATTGTTTTTTCTTAAAGTTACAAACACAGTGGCAACTTGCAACATGTGTAAACAACAGTCATTTTTGGTCCTATCAAACCTAGTGAGAATGGCTTTATACGAGTGTTGGTTTCGTGATTACCCTCCACACTTGGAAATCAAAGTGGATTGGAGGTGAACTAGGAACAGGCATGTTGTCTCCGAATTGATTAAAACTTGCTGAGACAATCGGTGAGTGTTCACGTTGCTAAGTTAAAGCACCAACAAATTATCTAACCTCTACCTTTTATAAGAAGGTATTCGTATTGACTGTTTCATCAGAAGTGAACAATGCATTGCAGATATGGGTTAAATGATTGATAAACACTGGCCTTAAATGCAACCATCAAAAGCAAAGAAACCACTTCCTATAAGAGAAACATATCTTGCCCTACTACCATCCTTTGTGCCTTTAATATTTCAAATGCCTAAACCATCGAAGAATATAAAACACAAATCACATGCAAATGTGGTCTTTTGAAATATACACATATTATACATATACTGGCTGCATTTTAATACCACTTTGCTGTGGACAGTGATTGCTTGTTAGAGAAGAATGTGACACATACTGTATATGCACCATTATTCACTGATAGGAAGAGTGTCCACATGGAAACTACCTATTTGAAAATTGGAGGTGCATGCAGATGGGTATCATAAACAAGCTGACCCCCAGACACTTAACCAAATTTAAAAAAAAAAACAAAACCAAAAACTCCAACATTTAAATAGACTCCTTGCATGTGACATCACAATGATAGAGTGAACCACTCTCCTTGGGGATATGCTGCTAACTTCAACACAAGTACATCTACAGGTGCCACTTCTCTGTCATTTGATCTACACACCCTTGTTTGTTGTTAATTGACGTCAATGCAAGGGGTCTACCTCTGGGTGAACCTTTCAAACACGAGGCAGTTTTTAATAGCAACAACAAGAGGAATATGAAAGGATGACTTTACAAATAATTGAGCAGAATATGTTAACTATATCGGAACTATTAAAACTCATCCCATATAATCAAATGGTGAGCAGCAAAGGAGAATCACAAACTCAAAGTAACACATTTTGATCAATTTCATAAACTTTCTTTTCAGATCAGGAAACTTGTTTGAAGAGTTTAAACAACCAAACAGTTGGAAAAAGAAACAAAAACAGCATCCTCAAGGAAACAAGAGTGTTGGATGCTCGTCTTTGTTGTACTTTGTTGCTTGGCTTAAAAATACCAGCCGTCGCAAATCTTCACCATCCTAGTCATGGCACTTACTTGGCAAACTGGGAACGAAAACTGTTTAACACAACAGAGAGCACAGTCTGCTGGTATCAAAGTTACCAACAGCAACCTTTCAGTTTCCTACTTCATTAGTTTGTCATCTACTTCTGCAATAACAACAAAAACTTCACAGTGACTCTCCAGATGTTTTCAAATATCTATCACCAGTTAAGCATACAGCATATTTCTAGCAATGGATTATGGTCACTCTATACTGTTCACTTGAACAAATGAGGACCACTCAAGATAGTCCAACTGATTAGAAATTAGTTTGCATGCTGGGATTCNNTAATTTTTTTTTACATAAGCTAATCTTTAATTCAATGGAACGTCATTCAGGGATGACAGAAGACAGAATAAAAGGAACAGCCCAACCCAACATTCTCCCATCTTATACTATCTAGAGCCTTTGGCATAACTTCAAGACCTTCAAGTTGTAAAAAATATATCCAAGCTTTCTGACATCTGTTTGCAACAGCAGAAAGCAAATGTTAATTGTCGCATTTTGCTGTAATCATAAAATACTCTAAGTTCACACACATGCCATCATCACACCACCCCCGTTGTGTTTTCTGAATCAAAGATTGCAGTCTCTGTGTACTACTGCTTACACGGCACATTCATTATGTGTAATCACACTGTCAGGCAGTATTATAACAGGCTGGTTTCACTTCTCACCCTGTGTCGATTAACGATTAACTTAATTAGATCAAGTCATATAAAATGTTCTCTCTTTTTATATCATTGCTAATATTACAATTACTCTTCTTTCAAAGAATTCAGAAACTGGTTTCATCTATGGTACATCCCGTTGGCAGCATCGCAAGCACCAAACACTGTCACTCTTTGAAAGCTGTCTGTACATTTACAAAGCAGTATTGTGTATTAAACTCCGCATACAGCATTCGACACTGGATTTCTATTGTTTTAACTATAATTTCCTTGTATTTTGCATATCAATGTCGGACATTTAGCTTTCATTATCTCTGGTTTGAATTCGAACACTGTGGGCGAGCATAACAATTTGGAATTTTGGGAAAGTCAAACAGTCATAGCAACACATGTATTAAGTTCACTAGGGAATACTCTAAGGAATTAACTTCTAGCCAAAACAAAATTGAAGATTTTAACAATTGGACACGTAACTGGTGTTTGAACCAACTATTTGTGAATTTTGGAAATACTCAAGGGAATATGAAAACGAAACTTTTTTTTTTACTGTATCCAGATAGGTGATACTAAGACTACCACAACAATCGTTGACATATCACACTGTGTAATGACCGTATTTTATGTCTGTTTAGATTACTTTATTTTCACAATGACATTGATTTCCTTCTTATTAGCTCCTCTGTTATCTTGGTTTACAATAAATTTAATACACCTAAATACAGTATAAGGGAAGATAATGGTCAAGAGATATGACCATTCCCATCCTACAAAAAAGAAATGTTTTACATCTCTCAGAATCATGGCCAGTATAATTTATAAAGACACATCAATAGCATCCTCCAAGTTTCACATGATGCAAAGTTCTTCCACTTCAGAGGATGCTAGATGACTCTATCTCAGGAAAAGAGGCATTTTCAATGCATACCTACTACAGCTCTTCTTCATTCTGGCACAAAGTAATAACAGGTGTAGCTAACTATTCACTGGTGGTCACAGACACCTGTGTCACAAAGGGATTGATTTTTCTCTCTTAAGAGAAGCATCTGTAGCTGTGATTGGACCATTGTTAGTTGCTGGGTGACATGGCAGTCCAAGAAACAACACACAATTCCATTAGTTTGAAATGTAGACATCTGACCACTTGTCAAATCCAACTGATGACCAAGTTAATGTTTACTGGTGGCTTTGGTTTCTTTTCCTTTGTCTCCACAAATGTAATGAAATTTCAAAGAAATTTCTACTCTCAGGATATGATGCAACTCTTACGTAGGGACTGGTTTGGATCCTGAGCGTTCAGTATCACTTTCCTCTTCTTGTCCTTCCAATCCATGTGTGGCAGCAGGTACCTGTGTATGTGGTTCGCATCGGCATAAGACTTCAATCGGGACTTCAGGTTTGTCGGCAGTGGCAACTTGTCGATGGCATATGTGGAAACACAGTTCACAATCGTACGGCAACAGTAGTCTTGCAAGCTTAAAACTAGAGAAACCAAATTGTTAAAGATGTGAATATCACAATACTAATGTCGACAAGTTAGGTATTACAATCGAGGGAGACACAAGTCATGTGAATTAGTGATTTTCAACTTTGATACCTAGCTCCCATGAACTGTTTACCCAAATTCCAATGGTTTGCAGTTTCCATGTGTCATCTGAGGAGAAGGTTAAATCCTCAGCCCACTTCTAACTCCTTTCTTGGCCACACTTACATTACTCGGACTCTGACCTCTTTCTGTACAAATCTCACGTGAACTTTCATCAACACTTACAAATAATATTCGTTGATCTAACCAATTAGTGACCACCAACCGCGGACTACTTTCAACGACAGCATGAAGTTCAACAACATTTCACACATTGCCATTGCAAAGTTACAAACTTCTTTTTCAGGCAAATAAACTTTGGTCCCAGAACATCTTGAAATTTTCCTTAAAAGCAGGCCTGCTTAGATGTGTTTAACTGTATTGAAGCCCTAGAATTACACTTCAGACTAAAGGCAGTAACACATATATAAAAATTACTATTCTGAATCTCATGGACTGAAGTACAATTTATCACTATCAACGATTCAACTCGACCATTCCGTTGAAAGCAAATTCTAACACTAAGACCTGCAATGTAAGTTCACTTGAAGCATTTCAAAATAGTCTTCCCCAACCATACATCTTTCCACTGTCACTTTTGTAAATCAACAGTTCACTTTCAGTCATACCTTTAGTCGTACTCCAAAGCCTGTCCAAGCCGTTTCTCTTCAAGACCAGGCGGGAGAGCTCCGTCAGGGATTCCGTGACGTTGAAATCGCAGAGGCCGCTGACCTCAAAGTACACCATGTCATGTTTCTTGGCATATGACATGGCTTCCTCGGGACTGATCTGGCGTTTGAATGCTAGGTGCAACCGGTTGCCGAGTAAGATCTTTGGAACTCCTGGTGCATGCTATATTGAAAAGTGACGAGAGGATTGTATCGAATGGTGGATTTTTTCATCAAAATGTCACAAATGACACATCTGAGTATATGACATGTTAACAGTTAACAAACAATCATTGTTACATTATATTCAGTACATTATTTATGTCTTCATTTCACAGACGACTATTAACAGCAACTACAGTACATGCTAAACAGACATCAAAGTAATTACAACCATTGCTATGTTTACAAAAGTGCAACACAATTGATAATCCCTGAGGCCCATAAGGTATCCTAAAGGTTTTGTATAAGTTATACCAGAAATTAAAAAAGGTTTTCAAGGTTCTTCTTTTCAGGGGGTACATGCTTTGGCATCATTAATGTTAAACAGTTGCAACATACTGTGGTAAAAAGTTAAATGATACATATACTGCAGATACTTTGGTTGACCATCTAGCCAATTGTTCAGTGAGGACATCTACTGTGTACCAATCATGTGTTAATGAATGTATAGATACTGTACATACTCATATCAAGAAAAAACTCCTTTACATGTATGACATATATTCAACAAAAGACACTTAAAGAGAAAATAGCCCATATGTTAAAGTTGCATACAGTATAAGTCTTACATGCAATATATTGCAACAGAATGGATGCCCTGTGCCTTATTCCATGGATTTAACACAATTAAGTTTAAACTTTGTCATTCCTTTATCTAGTACAAATTTTTGTAACAGCATATCAGCTGTAGTCTACTAGTCCTCTGGGAAATAGGTCTTTAAATGATTTTCCACAGATTGAAAGAGCCATTTTTTCAGAGAGGTGGTGATAAAATGAGGTAATCATTAACAACAATCTTCAACAAGCAAGGCAGGCACAGAAAGTACAATACAGTAGATAGTATCACTTTAGGAGATGCAATTATGTAAAATCCTTATGACCTATATGCACATCCAGGACATTTCCAAGGCATTTCTAAAGTTGCAGATCCGACAGACTGCATACATTCCAACTGACTGGTGTACTGTAAAGGAGTCACTACCAAAAAATGTTTAACATTGCTTTCTGCTGATCATAGAACATTGCATTGTATGTTTATTCATTACTCTGGACATCTGGAGCACTGTTTCAAGTACTGCAGGTTGACATGATTGTACTTTCCAGTAAGCTGCTTGTTAGGCCCCATAACATGATGAGAGACATAAATTCAGGCAGAGACAGCATTTAGCAGTATGGAGTTAAAGGTGATTGACTGCCTTATTATTGTATCCGATGGGGTCAGTCTAATAAACGCATTGCTCAGATATAGGCCTGCAGTAGCCAACTGTGCAAAATGTAATATTGCATGTTAAGTGTGAGCTATGTTCAGAAAGACTTACCCACCTGCTACTGCAAGCCCAGTGTAAACACACTCAGTAATATTCAGCATTTGAGCTTAAAAATCAATACTACACATTCTAATGTGCATGAGCATTTTCACTTTTAATTAAGGATTCCCTGCTCAATCTCTCTCTCTCTCAATGAGGCAGGGTTTTAAAAGGAGTCGTTCTGTGGTGTTAGGTAATAATTTACCTCTTCGACCTCCGAGAGCCATCTATCGATGCCTTCGAAGGACCAACGGTTTGAGATGTCATAGACTAGCAGGATGCCATGGGCTCCTCTTGAGTATGTCCTGAAGATGGTACAGAACCTCCCCTGGCCCGATGTGTCCCTACACAGGACAAAAAAACAAAATAAAATTAGAAAAAGAAACATCTGACATTCAGTCATGACCTTCTCAGGTGTCCTACTGTAACTTGTACCAAGTTTAAATTTGTACATTTGTGATTTATAGGATTACAGAGAGATATGCTACCTTAGGAATGCTTATTTCTGACCAGTGCCACCTTTACTTTGTTGTTACAGTACTACTATACAGTAACTTGATTCCTGTTTAGGATTTTCCAGAAGAAACTACAGTACTCTCAGAATACTGAGCAGTAGATCATTCACTCTACCAGTATGACAGATGTACTGTAATTGTGTACTACTATACCTGTGCAGAAGCTGGTGAGCAGAGATAAAAAGAAAAATCCATATCAATTAGAAGAACATCACTCTTTTCTGCCACGGGAAAAAAATAGGCTGAGTGGTCAACACTGCAACTGAATAAATACAAGCCTGCCAAAGGAGATCATTAGAAGAAGCGATTCTAAATGCAGTGTAGTGCACCAGCGGCGCATGCATGCCTGTCTTTACAATACTGTACTCTGTGGGCACGTACTGTATAATGTATGCAGTTTTGTCCCTAAATTTCTGTTCTACAGTACACTGTACATGTTTATCATATGGAAAACAAAACCAAAGTTCTTATCTAACATGAACATCTGATTTGACATCTCAGTAATGTACTCTAAACTAATAGCTAATGCACAACCTAATGACAATCTTTGCCCTCGCACCTTGAAGCATCCATAGGGGTAATTCAAGAGCACTCAAAACAATAGGAATCTTAGCAGCATAATCAATTAGTTATACTCAAAAACAAGTCCTTTGGGGCAGTGAGTTGACTGAGGATTGCATATGAACTATCAAGTTTCTACAAATGAGTCAGAGAGGAGTCTTTCTGTCGAACAAGTAAAATATACCAGTTGTACTTCTTTAATTTCTGAGAGTCACCCTCCAACAGGCCTACTGTGTATCTGAGTACATCTATAGCCAACATGATCCAAAGAATCTCAGAGGAAGTGCGAGGATTTAATTCACAAGGGTAACAGTAACGTGCAATATGCATCTACGGTATTAGCAGACTTACTGTAACCATTTTTTTTATTTGAAATTTGTCACTTGCACAGTACATACAGCATTAAGTACCCTGGGATGCACAACCCATGCAACAATTCTGTTGTACTGTACAGTACTTTATGGATCTCAATGAGTTATTTCTTGGGGTCGTTTGTTTCCTAGAGTTAAACAAGTTCAAAACGTTAATTTTAATAATGATTTTACTAGATATGTATATTTACTGACATCATTAGCAAAGTACAATGTGATCTACAGAGACTGAAAAGATCTGAAGTTAATCAGTAGCAATGGTTCACTCTTGACATGATTACAATCCAAACTTTTGACATGAATTTAATTCTATATAAAGTTTGTTTTTCCAGCAACGTCTATTGCTTGTTAAGCTCACCACACCTGAACTTTCTTCAAATCCATGCTAAAGTAAACATTCCACTAACATTTCAAAAACTTGACAAGTCAACCTTTTGACTGTTTGATGAGGAGGAACTTCCTTCTAGAGCTTCTTACAGGAATGGCAATGCAATTCTCATGCTACTGTGTTCTGCATTTCTGTTCCATCAAGATCACAGTATTTCAAATACTGCAACATCTGGCAAATACCAACCTGATGTTGAGCAAACTTTAAATCGAACCTGTAATCCTGAAATTTTCATAACATTGCATCATCCTTTCTAGGCAAAAGCCATACAGTATATATGGCAGACAAAATATATCCATAAAGGACATGTGAGACTTCAGTTATGCATGCTACTGTAAGCAGTACTGTAGACTGTATCTGTGTCTTGAACTAGAAACCAAAAGTTTTCTTCTGAACCTTAATCTAATTCACTTACCAGACTTGGAGTTTCACTCGTTTTCCATCCATCCATATGGTTGCAGTCTTGTGATAATTCCCTTCAAAAGGAAAAAAAAAAGCAATGTAAGAGCGTGCTGACTGAATGCACTGTACAGTACACTGAAGGTCTAAACAGGCTCAGTATATCAACTTTTACACCTACTGACATGAAAGGCTACACTTGGGCTGCACAACATAATCACTGTGTACAAATAGCTTTACACTTATTTATCTCAGGTGTGCTTTGGTTCCAACCAGGTTCCAACTAGCTTACAGTACAACCACAGTATATATACATGATATCCCAATATCCTTTGAAAAAAGTGCTTGCGAAGTTGCAATATATGGATTATGGAAATTTTACGTTGCAACAACACTAAAGAGTAGTCTCATTCAGTGCATGCCTTCAGGTAGACAGGTCTCAAATGCTATCCCCACCCCAAGAGATACTGCCCTCTGCCCCCCCAATACTGTACAGCTAGGTCTATGATTAAAGGCATTACAAACAATTCTTCAGCACTTGATGGAATGTCTTACTTGGGACAGACAATTAGGAGCAGATGTTAAAGATAATTAACTGCTGGCTGGTTTATTTTCTGATTTCTGATTTACATAAACTTTGCTTCAACACTCTTTCACCCATTACATACCTTAAACTGTACAGTAAACTGTTGCTACAACCGTGCCATCAAAACTGTAATTGTGTGAGTACTCCATTTGCTACTGTACTAACGGATTAAAAAAATTGCCTGAGTATCAACATTTTACATACATAATGATAATGACTTATGACTATTTATCTTGGAGAATATGTCCTTACTCCATAAACAATAATGTATCTTTCCAAAGTCTGTACACATGTCACTTCTCCTAGACTCTTCACATGGGAGGAGTCAAAGTTCAGTTTGACTAACCATGAGATGATGAAAATTTCAAAGCTAGTGGAAGTTACAGTACATACTGCTCAGTACACGTGTTTACAATGTATGCAGTGCTAACTGCACAAGTTACAGAGCCATTGTGCTGAATACATACCATAAATTCCTGTATTAGCCATTATTCATCAACATATACTGTATATAGTTCACAAAGTCCAAGCAATGTGTTGGGAACAATAAGCAGATCAGGGCTCTATGGTATTGTACCAACATAACAAGACACAGTTATCGCACTGTAAAATCAGTTTTCATTAGGAGCCAAGTGCAAAGCAAAAGCCTGCTTTCAGGTCTGAACTTTTCAAAAAATTTCAGTGTGGCTTTTTTTCTTCTTACAAGTAGGAACCTGATAGGCCCATTGGCAGAGCAGCAAACTGATTTATTTTTACATGCCTCATCACTATATCAATGAGTGCTATGTTGAAAAGACATGACTAAAGACTTGAAGAGATGATTTCTGCAGTTGGGACGAGACATTTTCCGTTAAAAGTCCTATGTTTGAGTGGGAGAAACAATACAGGTGGGCAGGCGGCGGGCAGGAGGGCAGCAGGCGGGCGGCAGACGGGCAGGCAGGGACCAGAAACTGGTTCTTTTCTTTTACTTGACCCCATCAGCATTTCTTTTGCTACGAGAATTCTGTCACAATGCAATATGTGGCAATGTACTGTATGACAAAGGCCAACTTTGCAATAGTTACTGGTGATTTTCCATGCAAAAAAATTTCAAAATGATCCTCTACTGTGTCAGAATGTTTGCAGAACTGTATACATCAGGTCTACAACCAAATTCTGGTTACAATCAGTTAACTTGAGCTAAGTTGTGGTGTAAAATTCTAAATCAGTGGTTCTCAATCTTTTTACAATACTGCCCCCTTGGGGTATCTTGTACTGCTCCAATGTCTCTACCAGCCCCTTCCCTCTCCTCCTACCATTTACAGTTGGAAAGTCAACGATGGTTTTCCCTTTGTAAGACCAAAACAACCCTGCAGTAGAAGAACAGACCTAGAAGCACAGGACCTACAGTAAGGGTTGAATTACTACAGTAAATTTCTAATGCTACATTTTGAAGAATTTGGATCACAAAA
>VJOZ01124803.1:0-10310 GCA_009801055.1 Stichopus horrens | reverse complement strand
GCCAATTCTTCGGTTGGTCAGTTCCTACATATAAAAAAATGCATCATCTTAGCACCATCACTGGTGAGGATTGATTTTCTGCTTTTACAGCAACTGTGGGGGTAGATTGAATTTCCCTCCCAGATAATCAGTTTTCTTGCAAATTCAATCTTAGTGACTGATAACAAGTTTGAAATAACAAGATCTCCAAGACTAAATTTTCTGAAAATTTCAACCAAGTTTTGCATGGTAGACCTTTGGAAGTAAGCCCACTTAAATGGGTACCTCAAATCAGGGTTTTCACAGTTCAGTTGTGTTATTGATCTTAGTGGTACAAGAGATGGCTGAATTCTTATAGGCAGAATCACATTTTCAAGTGAACCGAGGCAAAAAGTATGAGATAAAGAGGATAGTTATTCTCAATAAAGAATAAAATGTGAGAAAAAAAATATAATATACATCAAAAAGTAGGACAATATTAGGCTTCATTCAGGCTATCAGAGCAGTTTTCCCTCGTTAAAATCAACAAAAATGTGCTATTTCAAGAATGTGCTACACAATTATTCTCATTCTTTTTTGAGAGAGAGAGAGTTGGGACAAGTCCAAAAACTAGAATGATGTATGAATTCTACAAAGGAAAGAAGGGCGGAAGGTCCAAAAGTAGGAGAAAGTTGATAAGTAGACCTGTAACTTGAAACGGAGTAGACTGAGGGTTCTCTCTGGTGCTTTAATTTTAAAGTTGCTCCTTTTGGGTAAACGTTTGTGAATTGAGCGTCTATGCGATGGCATTTACACACTCATGCATTTATAACGACAGACTTACCCACAATAAAGTAATATATGGTTGAGTTGACGTCAGGATCCACAGCTCTTGTGACGTTACCGATAACGGTGAGTGTCGAAGCCCCTTCCTCCACAGGGGCGACAATCTGTTGGCTTGGCAATCCATTCTGAATTGAAAAACGACGTTAAATGATGCTGTCAATTTGTCTCTAGAGTGATTTTTTTCTGACAGCAACCAACTGTATGGTGAGATGTGACTAGAACATTGCACGGACACATCTAGTTGGCGTAATTTTAAGTTTGCCTGAGGGAGCACAAAACTGCCCCACAGGAACCACAAAATGTTACCATTCGTTTAAGCAATATGGCCACAGGGTAACATGCAGGACACATGTTTGTGTTTGGTCAATGGTGCCAAGTGAGTTTCTAACAATTTACTTGATACACGACAACAGTAGCAGTTTCAGTAGCTAACCTGCTTTGACGTTCCAGTTTAGCAGACAAGCAAAGGATATAACTTGCTGGAGATGCATCTTTACTGTCTCTTAAACGATTGAAAAGTTTAACAGTTCCAAAACATTGCGACTGTGGATAGACTCCCGGGGATGCAAATAAACTTTCTTGACTGTTTTCATGCTCAAGGAGGGCAGCTCGAAAGTTGTGTTAAAGACTAAACACACTTTTCTGGACAGTTTTCCTTCAAGTGAGCCATGCATTTACAGCTTGCAAATATTGTGACCAGAAATGACAGCCAAAATTTTAACCAAGGTATTCCATAGTTGACAGAAGATGAAACTTGTTATTGTGTTTTCTACAAACATAATTTACCTCATAACATTTATGGGATTATAAAACTAACAAAATCTCTCATAATCTCTGCAAGAGACAGCTTCTCCATCTACTTCAGAGGGAGAGAATTCTCATGCAAGTTTATATTAAAGGTCTGTCATACAACCACCTAAACCTCCCTCAATCCAAAGATCACTGCCTTGCTGCCTTATTATTGATTTGCTTTACCTCAGTTGGGAAGGTTGGATCTGTGTCAGCCTTGTCGGTGACTTCTATAATGATCTGCAACGGAGTCGCTCTTGGAGGAGACCCTTGGTCGCTAGCTAAAACCACCAGCTTCAAAAAGAAATGAAATGATAATATAAAAGCTCACACTTAAATTGCCTCATTTGTGCTGTATGTAAACATGACAATCTCAAGGTACAGTAAGGCTTTACATTGCAGTTGCATGTAGGATGCTTCCCCATAGTGTGCTATATAAAAGAATGTTTGACAAAACATGTATTCTTCCAAGGTTTCTTAATCATACCATGGATCATTTCTGATTATAGCATTTGACTACTTTCCTTAGAGGTCACTCTCGTTACAGATTTGACCTACAGGAGTGGAAGTTTTGGTGTGAGAGATATGAAGCATTATCATCTCTTCACGAAGCAAAAGGGTCGGGAAATTAAGGGATATCCCACTCCAACTGCGATAATCCTTTGAGTCATTATGAGTGTTAAATGAGAGTGGAGAGTGTGCAACCTTAATTTTACTTAACAAAATAACCTTGAAATCTAATCTATATTTGCAAAATGACATGATGCATTTTGAAACTATTACTTAATTGTAACTTGCTACAAAATGACCTAACTCACTGCTTCTTCACATTTCTCAATTTCAAATTTATTTCTCAATATGTTTTACAAAGTATGTACAATTTAAGTGATGCAGATTATAATATATGCATACATATGAAGGACACTAGATTAATTAACAGAGTAGACTGTTATCTAAGCAAGTGACCAAAAGAATGTTGGTATATTTGTTGAATCATAGGATCTCAGCCAAGGATCATTTTTTTTAAATGAGTATTCACACAAAAAGTTAATTTTTTGATAAGAATAGCTTGCTGGCATTCCATTTCATTATTGCATCAGCTGTTACATATCACAGCAAAACTATCTGAAACAGTGAAATTTCATTTCATTTGCGGACATAATGCTATCGACATTGCCGGCAAAGGAAAATGTAGCCAATGGAAGAACCCTGAGTCCAAATTTGTAATGATGACCAGAGCTTGTTACAGGCACGTCTTTCACCAAATTTAGATACCATAATTTTAATTTAGATAATCCAACAAAATCTAGTCACACTTGGCAATACCCTTTCATTGTGTTCATGCATTACACAACAACAAAGAAAGTTAAGTTTGTTAATTGTAATAATGATATATTTCTTGGAAGAACAACTTGGAAGACAACTAGCTTTGAAACCAGAGCTGGACAAATACTAATTAAAAAAAGTCAACTCCCCGATGCTAGTTCAAAACACACTCACGCTATACAAGGTTCTTCAACGACAACTCTGTCTGTTTTAGTACTGTCTACTTTAATTAATACTATCTGTTTTTATTGACAGTCAGGCATCCATTGTACAAAAATTGTAACTACCGTCATATCAAGCACATATAGCATCTACACATGAGCAATGACAAATATTATGCAAAGTTGAAATGCAATGACGTAACATCTATAAAACTTGTTTGCAATTAAAGGCCCTGAGGCCTTTTAAAATTTTCCAGAAAGTTAAAAATCATTACTATGATACAGAGAACTGGGAGATAAGTGCAAATATCATTCAACAAATATACCAACATTCCAAGTCTTGCGTTGCAAAACAGTTGTGCCGGCTGAAAAGCCCACATTAAATTTTTTGAATTTCAGTACTGAAAAGTCATGGGCGGCAAACACAAACAACAAACAAGGTCTACTTGCCTACTTTGTTACTTACAAACAAAGAATGTGTGTTTGTTGGTAAGTAACCTACACACGTTCACCTTGCCAAACTCCAAGACCTACACTAACTATTGAGAGTAACATATTTTAAAGTATATCGGATTTTGTTCTAGTCCCACTTACAGTGTACATGGACCTAGTTTCTCTGTCAGCCGTGAAGTTGGCGTACAGTTTGCCACTGGTCCGGTTCAGAGTGAACAGGAGGTAATCGCCATCTCCGGTGGTGGACGTGAAGAAGTCATAGAGGATTTCACCGTTGCCACCGAGATCCCTGTCTGTGGCATTGAGACAGACGATGAGGTAGCCGGGCGGTTCATTCTGCAGAGTGAGAATGACAAAAAGAAAAACAAAACCTGATAACAACTGCTACCTTGAAAATGGTTCTTCAACAATTTTTATTTAAATTGACCCGGTGTTATTACAGTAACATGGAAGATAAAACTGATAATAACAACTTGTTGAAGAGGGTTATAGCAACCTGAGCTTACTTTTTCTTATAATGCCATGAATTGCTGAAACTGAGACGTCACATGTAATATGCCTGAACTACGCTGATTTGTAATCACAACCTGTGTGTTACAGGGTTAGTCCATGATCGTCAATGACAAAAACAACACAGGACTTTCATGCTTTATAGAATTATGGAAAATATGAGATCCTTGAAATAAGCTTTCAAATTGCCTTTACAGAAACACACACATTTAAATAACAATGGACTTTTGAAGGGATTGTGAACAATTGGCCAGAGAAATCAGAAAATACAACATAAAATGCACTGCTGCACAATTTCTGTCGGAATCTATAGTGTAGCATTTCTGGACACACAACAGCTTGGGCAGCTGATGCTACAATGTCAGAAATTTGTCTCCCAAATCTTGAGATAACCTGGGCATCTTGTCCTTACTTCTGGAAGTTGCAAAGTTTCTCCTGGTTGTGGAACCCAGAACACCGGCGCTCTGTCGTTTTCATCTCCCACGGATATGAATACCGTTACGTTGGACGATCTAGAGGGGTTGCCCATGTCGACCGCTTCCACCACCAACTGGAATTCAAAGATCGGGTCAGCAAGAGACGACACTGGACGATCAATTGTGAGAAGGCCGTCACGTTCTCTGATACTGAATAGACCTAGTGGGACAAAGAGAATAAGTCTGCTTTGATATCTCAGCAGATTCAATGTCGTAAATCACTCTTAGCACCTAGTCCTCACAAAATACACGTAATGTGCTAAGATCATGTCTCCAGAAGACCTTTTCTGAATGACAGAATATGACGTGATATCCAGATATACCATACTGGCTCGGGCATGTTCCTCTCGATAAGGAATAAACATGTATGATATCATCTGAGGATTGGCTGGTGTCAGCTAGAGCCAGATGAATATGCACGATGTAAACAGTGATGCAATACTCACATGTCAAAATATTGGGCTCAAGTTTTGTCACTATCATCTTCATGTGCTAACATGATGAATTGGTATCATAAAAGGGGAACTCCAGGCAATTACTAAAATGATATCACATCCTTGTCAAATACACATCCAACCTCAGAAGTAAACTGTTGTGTTGTCTGAAATACATACACTCCAGCAAAGAATACATTCATTGTGAGTGGTAACACTACCTTCACAGTTCCAATAAATGAATATCCCAGCCTCACATGTGATAGCACTTCTGCTATTTTCACTGTAATGCTAAATATGCCTCCACGATCGGTTTAAATCATGGTGTTAGTGCTGGCCTCATAATCCATCTCCGCGCGTATCCCACATGAGAGTACATTATGTTGCCATCGCAACCTTCACCGCCCTAACATCCTCCTCTACCTACCCAGCGCATTTCCATCGACGATGCGATAGGATATTATCCCGTTTGCTCCCGAGTCTCTGTCGGTGGCAAAGATGGCCTCCACAGTGCCAGTCTCTGTCTCCAGTATGCTCTGGGAATATTCCGTTCTTCCAAATTGAGGGGAATTGTCATTTTTGTCCAGGATATCTAGGGTTACCTGATAATGAGAGACACATCCCATTAAATGTAGTGATGAGATCCACGATATTCAACCATAACATTGCATATTGATAGAAATAAGTACGAAAATGAGTGACTTCTGCTCTGCGGAGACTCTGTCCTCACCACACCCCTTTGGGTTCACGACCAAAATCCCTCCTGAACTGACAAATTCAAGCTGTGAAACATATGACAGTTCGACGAATCGCAAATTTGCATGCTGGTTGTTAGCCTCACCAGTGGTGGGAAGCACATTCTGGGTTTCACATTTTTTTCATTTCCAAAATTGAAAGTAGGCAGAACAACATTTTATTTTTATTTATTGGTGGAAAAAGGGTGTTTCATTTTAATCAAGCCAATTAAAGTCGTGATTAAAGTCATGATTTTTATGACAAAAAAATCATGATTTAAATTGATTTTAATTCATTTAAATAACTTTGCAATGAATTCAGTCACTAATTTAAATCATGACTTTAAAGAAAAAGTAATAGAGATCAACAACCACTGCTTCAGACCACAAGACTTCAATTCACGACAAGTGCAGACATGGTCAATGCATACTTTATGGAACTGCTTCATTACTGCATGAAATGTGCAATGAAGGAGAGGTGAGGCCAAAGATTGAAACAGTCTCACGTACCACTGAGGTATCAGAGATGGGGCCATCTTGAATTCTGTGGTTCCTGGCCTCTACCGTTAGAGTGAAGCCTTGCTCCAACTCGTAGTCAAACTCTCTGGTTGTTGTGATGACACCGGTCATGGGATCTAGACGCAAACTTCCGTTTTCGTTGCCGGTCAATATTGAATACAAGATGTCATTGTTGTTCAATGAAAGATCATTGTCCAACGCCACGATCGTTCCGACTTCGAATCCTGACGGCGAGAACAAAATCGAGGAGGGGAGTTTGATATTCCTGAGTCACACGGGTGGAAGCTTTCCTCATTTGGAATGCAAAATTGTTTCTATCTTCCCTTATGCAAAATAGTCTGATACAACATTCTACTATTTGACATGACTTAATTGTCATGCAAAAATGCAAGAAACATCACTATTTCTAAAATAATTTTAAATTTGCACCAAATAATACTATTTTTACATACAACAATGACATTCACAACCACAATTATATTCTCCAAAAAACTTCTGTTTTTTATATTCATAAATGAAAAATTGAATTCATTTTTGATACACATCAATATATGTATTAACAACCAAGCATCTAAACAGGTAGTATCGTCTGTTTGTCCAATTTGGCATTTGACATCATCATGTTATCCTATTTGACATTCTATTCTATCATCATCCTACGTCATTCTATCCTATCTTGCATTTGACAGTATCTGTTATTTTGTATTTGACCTCATTCATAATTGACACTTGACCTCATTGTACTGTCCTATTTGATGTCATCCAAATATCCAATGTGACAGTTAACTTTACTATTTCCTTTCTCACACCTGACTTCATCAGTGTACAATTGACCTCATTGTGACCTATCCTTATCCACATTTGGCCTTATTTTATATTTTCTATTTGACATTTGACCTCATCATTGTATCATATTTCACATCAGACATCTTAAATCCTACTGAACATTTAAACTAATCGTCAGCAGCAAATCCCACTTTGAAAGTTGATTTTCATTTCTATCTCCTGTTTGATATTTTACCTCATCATAATACTCTATTTGACATTTGAGATGATTGTTACATCCTACTTGACACTTGAACTCATATTACCTCATTACCAACAATCATGAAAAAGTGTACTGAAATTTGTTCTTCTATTTTAGTATACAGAGGTACTTCCATTATACAGTATTAAAGTGATGTTATTGCTTGTATCCATCATAGATACAAATTTGTGGTGTCCAATCCTACCTGAAGTAGAGTTAATTGACCCATCACTATCTTACCAAAGGAAAAGTATTTTCACTTGTCCTTGAAGGGATGAGAAGCACTTTGGCAAGAAACAACATGGGTTTGAACAACGTTAAACCGTCACAATGTCACGGCTGGTTTCCCAAAGCAATCAAAATTGAACAGATAAAATACACAAACAGGCACTGTGAGATGAGCCCAGTCCTCACCCTCTGGTTCATTTTCACAGACAAAGAAATTGTAAAGAGGCCGGGTGAATCGAGGCGCGTTATCGTTCAAGTCGGTGACATAAATGTCAACCACGGCCGTAGATTCCAACCCAGCTCGATCCCTCGCTGAAATGGTGAGCTGATAGGTCTGTTGAGTTTCGTGGTCGAATGTGCCAAGGAATCTGATTTCCCCCGTGTCAGCTGAAGTTAAGAGAAAATGTTCTCTAATCAAAATGTGAGAATTATGACAAAACTTAATTTATCAAATTGGGTGGAAATAAGTCTGATAATAATGGACAAAATCAGGTGTTTTGCTGCAGCATGTTCCATTTGACACAAATATGTCAAATATTCCAGATGAACTTCTCTGGGAATCTCCTTTCATGTATGTGTAAAACGAGCAATTCTCTGGTTGCTAAGGTGATGTTTAAATCTCTCATGTTGCCACCTGCTATGTGGAAGTGGAAACTCATGATGATACGCCCAAATCTGAGTCTCTATTAAACTTTCAGATGAGCATGAAATAATATCTTTGGAAATCTTGTTTTTGCTTTGATTGATCATGAAATCAAAAGTATTCAGAATAAACAAAGGTTACTGAGAAACAACCCATATTTCTATCTATCTCACAATGTATTCTCCAAAGAAAGGAAGTCATTTTACAGCTCGGTTACGAAACTTACAAGAAATCAGAAAAGAGGAATCATCGTTTCCTTGAATGATCATGTAGGTGATAACGTCGCCCTCATCTGGATCTGAGGCTGACAGCATCACCACCGGATTCTTCGTGTCGAAGTTCTCACTCACGGTAATGTTGTAGTAGGACTGGACGAATGACGGCGGAGTGTCGTTGAGGTCCGTGATCGTGATCACAGACACAACGTTGGTCGTCATCTCGGGATTACCTCCATCAGAAACCTGAAGGTATCAACAAAAGAACATCTTGAAAGATGTGAAACATTCGTAGGAGAGGTGGCACAAAATCAAACAAAAACCCACAATTGAAGCACCTAACCCATATGACAGTCACTTAATCCTGGTCTTGAAGGACAGTTGTTTCATGATTCTAAACAACCACACAAGTGCAGAGGAAGAATGTGGCATTTATATTACATCTTCATGCAAGGCGACTACCAACTCAATGATTTTAGATCAAATTCGGTTTTCATTTTTCTTTTCTATATCACAAGGTCAGTTCAGATGGGGAAAACATAGACTGCTCTTGGATGGAAACCCATCTTGCCAGGATCTGGCCCAAGTTTCAACCCCAAACCTTTTGGTTGGTAAGCTTCATTGCTTCAAATGACACTGCCTTTACCCACTTGGCCAAAGCACCAGTGTACACTTAAGTGGTACAAAAACAACAAAAGAAAGGCCAGACTTGTCGACTTTGACTGTCAATTACTTGTGCTATGTCAAAGACTTACGATTACGTTGATTCTGTACTCGTCGCTAAATGAGGCGTTATCGGAATCAATTTGACCAATCAGGATAATCTCCCCAGTTGAGTTGTCGATCGTAAATAAGTTCTCAGCACCTGCAAACACATTCAAGAAAACATCGCATCAGGCTGTGACTCCTTTGATATATTTTTATGAGACTTCTGTGCAACTTGAATCAAAGATTCAAGTTGCACAAATTCAAGTTGCATATTTATATTTCAAAAATTCATTCACTCCACATAGCCAATATAACTTTCAGTGCTCTTTCAAGAGTATAAAGGTTTTTACTACTTTCAAACCATGGCAAAAAGAAAGACTATGGAGTGAAGACTCAGTTGCAGAGAATCAGTCACAGAGGATTCAGTCACAGAGGATTCAGTTGCAGAGATTCAGTTGAAGAAGATGCAGTGAAGACTCAGTTGTAAACAGTTGAAGAAGACTTAGTTGTCAAGACTAAGTCACAGAGGACTCAGTTGCAGAGACTAAAGTTGAAGAAGACTCAGTGAAGACTCAGTTGTCGAGAATCAAATTCTCATTTCCTGTTTCCACTAAAGCCGTTTTGTAATTGATCACTAACCAGTAATCAAGATTAAACTTTGGCAGTCTGATGAATCATGCTCAAGCATCCGCTGCAATTTCTCAACTACAAATGGTACTAAATTATTCTAAAGCAGGTTGCTAGGGAAAATGATTCCCACATTTTAGTCAGTGCTCTAAGCCTCTTAAAAAACAGTCAAAACTCCCTTTCATTTCAAGACTCCCATTTGAAAAAAAATCATAACTTGACTAAGTTTAAGAATCCATAGAAGAAAATAAAGATGTAGAGAGCATGGAAGAAGATGGAAGAAGTCTCTTTCTGAACTATTTCAAAAGACAACGATGAAGTCACATATGCAATCGATTAAACAGTGAGAAGAGCTAGGCAAACAACTGGCACCCTGTCCAGTACTAGTTGTGATAGAAGAAACTACCACTGATTGTATTTTCAACTGAACAAAATGGTTGGCTAAAAGTGGCATAATGCCCAATGTAAAGCAAAAACATTTTGTAACTAGAAGAAGAGCACATTTCAAATTTAAAACTACATTTCATAGAGGTCTCACTTTAGGGAGACTTTCACCCTATGTTTACTGAACAATATTTCCACTAAAAAGTTTGCCTGGGATGTCATTTCAGCCCATAGTATTGGCAGGATGGAAGTCTATGGCTGATTTAGAGTAC
>VJOZ01124552.1:0-10213 GCA_009801055.1 Stichopus horrens | reverse complement strand
CAATAGGGTTCTTCCTCTTCATATGGGGCATCTGTGTACAAGCTGGATTTTCTGCTTTTTCCACTTTTTGCATAAACTTAAAACTCGCTTCCAAACGTGAAGATCGTGGACAGGGTTCCAAAGTACGCCTAATTTCAATTTTTCACTTTAAAAATTGGATGCACTGGTGTAATACAGCTAGGCATCAAACTTGATGTTGCTGTTATTACTACACCTTTTTCAGTTCCATAGACCATAGTAGCTCTGTGCATACAGTTAAGTCTGTACCGTATAACAATTGTACAATTCCAATTGCCGAGGAGAGACATTTTAAATTGATTCTGTTCAGTCCACCTGCTGCCATTATTTTGTAATGAGCTGCCACGGAAACAGCAGGTGCGAGCCATTACCTGTGCAGATTGGTTTCTCCTATGCCGTCCGCCGCCGTGGCGAAATTTTTATTGCGAAACATTTCCACCTGGGAGGCTAAACCATCGATAGGTTTCTTTTTCCTCATTAGTTTGGTCTTACGGCAAGGTTACTTTCCAAAGAGATACCTTTAAGAAACAATCTCATTCAAATTGCAAAATGTCTTCCTTTTTCTTATTCCTCTTTTCTGCCTTTTTTTTTTCTTTTCTCACAAGTAAAAAGTGTAATGAAAATGTCATAAGCTGCTTGCCGACGATTTAACTCTTTAAAAAAGAGATAAGTTGTTCATGCAGTAATTCCTGGGAATACTGAAGTATCAATGCTTTATCCTCTAGGCAGAAGAAGGGAATTAAGCATCTTTGGTAAAATGTTTTGTTCATAAACGCAATTGGCTGTCAGCGAAAGCCAGTCTTGTAGCATCCTGAATTCAAGTTATAATCTTACTCTACAACTTAAAGTGAAATGTTACGTTAGTTTTACTGGAAAAAAAAATCGTGTTTTTAAAACGCAGAATGTTTCTAAAATCAGTCACAATAAGGTGGAACAACAGCATTCTTTTCTAGGAATGAGCTGCTCACAGATAACAATTCAGGTCTTTGTTTCTCATCAGTAACTTGTTCAACCCAAACTTTCAAACATTCCAATGTTGCATCTTTCATAACACATATTATGCATGAAATTTTAAGGAGGTGAAGTGACTTCAACGATGTTTGTTGTTTGTTGGTGAGACTGGGTGGTTTATACCATTTTCTTTCCATGCAATGTTTGCAATGCTGCAAATTTTCCACTTTCTGCTTAAATAAATCAGGATACATGTTCTTTGCCTGTAATTCCCTTTTAAGCTACTTAAACAAATAAGACACATTACATCTATTTTGAAGATGTAGGGTGATGACACTCAATGCTATCTCTCTCTTCCACTTCCCTTCTCCCCTCCCCTTCTCTTAAGTAAATCCACCCCTTTCCCTCTATTTTTGCTTACCTCATTATCCCTTACCCCTGACTGGACAACTCCCCTTGGGACAATTCCAAGTCTCATTTTCTGTCAGGGGCAATCCTCCCTCAGACAATCTCCCACTGGGTAATTCCCACCCGGACAAATCACAACCCAGACAATACCCTTGGACAACTTCCCCATCCCCCACCTCTCTCCCAATGAATTCTTTCAGGGAAAGGGTCAGGCTGAAGTTAAGTGCAGATGGGAATGTGTGGATGGGAGTTTTCTGATTGAAATTGTCAGAGGGGAGCAATCATCTGGGGGAAATGTCCAGGGACCCCCATCCCCCTGGACCCTAATTCTTCTACGTGCCAGTGTGAAAACTTCCTCCCAATTCTGTCAACATTCAGCACTGAAAGTCTGTAACTATATCTGGTCTGTTACATTCATACAGTGTCCTCCATTCTCTGCACACTTCAGACAGATCTGGTCTTTGCTTGGATGAATGCTCATGCATGGTTTTGATTAACTCTTCTAAATAGGGAGGAACCTTTTTTCATTATCCATTAATTTGGTCAAGAGCTCTAATTCTTCACACTCAGCAATTGGGAAGCATTAAAAAGGGACGGCCAGCCAATGAAGAACAATTGTCAATCTTCATCAACATTGCATCGACAACGCAGGACACTGAGTTCGTTCTGGATGTTGATCTCATCCTGTTTTAATTTTCACCCGATGATTTACGGTCAGCCCAGTAAACAAAAGACTTGTCAAAGCTGTTTTAATTTCCAGAGATGGAAGATTAAAATTCAAGCATCAACACGTTTACAAGGAGGATAGGGAATTCTAAAATACATCTTACATAACTTTTTGCTATTTCTTTTGCCAAATCGAGTAGAAGCATATCTACTTACAGATTTGTGGTAAAAAATGGTACCACTAACAAATTTTGTTAGAGAACACCCCAGTAGAGAGAAAAAAAACCATTAATTTTTTAAAATTTTTCTTGTGTTGTGGGCCACCTTGCTACTGGGAGGGGCTTTCTAACAAAATTTGTCATTGGCAGATGCTTTTTTTACGACAAATCAGTTAATAAACAGACAATGCGTCTACTCGATTCGCAGAAAGAATGAGCAAAAGGTTATGTAAGCTGTACTTTACTTGCAACTTTCTATCCTCCTTTAAGTGCAATTCATTATTCAGGAGTCTCAATTTGGCCTGATTAGATTTTAGAATGACATTTGAGGCAACTGCCCGCATGTCACGAATCGAGCACTTCAGAAATTGTTACATCAGAGGGGCATTTTAGTTTTACGGTATCGTTCGCCGTGAGTTCGATGTTGTCACTAAGATATGGACTGTGCGCCCAAGCAAGGTACACGAAGTACATGGAACATTGTAGTACTACACAATGCACACACTGTAAATGTTATCTCCAGGCCTTCACATGATTTAGGAGACGATCTGTTGTCTTTAAAACATCAAATCAAGCTCAGACTGCATTTTAATCACTAAGTGAGGCATCATTGTAAACAGTTGTTTCAAAGGAAGATATTTGTAGGCAACTGTTAGAAAGACCAGCCTGTCTGTGCAGAACATCTTCCTCAAAATAGGTCAGAATACCTTGTGAACATGATATCTCAAGAAGGGAAACCTGAATAGATCTCACATTTGGTATGTGCTTGTACCTCATTTAGAACAAGAAGTCTATTGTTTTTGGTAGAGTTCAAAGGTCACATCAGACTCAACAAGGGTCACATTGTGAAAGCATTGTAATATGATAAATCACTGTAATATTACAATAGCCATACATATTACTCTTACTCGCCTTATGCAATATACTGTATCACATTCATGAAAATTCTTGAAATGTATTCATCAAAACCACGATGCATTTGTGCATTCTGGTTGTTACAAGAGGAACTCCCATAGGTCTGGTTTAATCTGTTCTGAGTCAACCAAGAGAAATTTTTCTGAAATCCTTAGCTGTTAAGACTGATTTCATGTGACTTGGATCAGCAAAATTAAGCAACTTCCATTTGCTGATGTTCGCTGATATTCATGTATCTAGAAATGTATACATTTGTTTCGGACAACTTATTTATCCATGAACAAGGGTATTTAAAAAATGCCTTACAAGGGCCATTTTTTTTATTTGAAAAGGTAAACAGTCCTCGTGAACATTCAGGTGATAGTTTTATTCATGAGAGCTTTTTCAGTAAAATTTGGTGATGGTTTTTGAACCACGATAGTAGTGCTTTATGGGGACTAGGCTACATCGTGCACAAAATAATCTTCTTTTTTTTTTCAGAAGAGAATACACTTGCTAGCAAAATCATCGAATAGAATATCAGACGATGACAAAACAATTACAGGTCATCAAATCGACGGAAAAACTACGTACTATACATGAACCCCTAGTTGCAAGTCTTAGAAGTAACAGCCCTCCTTTGAAAGGAGAACAGGCAGTACTTGCTGATGAGTCTGCTTAATCTTCCTCCAAGTATTTCAGGAGCATGCATGTTTGAAATATTATTAGCAGAACTGATCAAACAGTCTAATTTTTCTCACCAACAGCATCTTTAATCAACTTGCAAGTGACATGTGTAAAATAAAAGTTTTCTGTCAAGATTTTGCCTTGATGGATATAACGTCAGTGCTTAGAGTACACATCTTTCCCATTTCTTTCAAATGTTGATTTTAATTACATCCAGGAAATCTGAACAAGCTTTTGGGTATAGGCGATGTGCACGTAGCAAACAATGTGGTATGAATGTGATATCTGTGGCTTGTGCCTGTAATTCCTTTTTTCTGTTCAGCATAAAGGCATGTGTTATATATAAGACACTGCCCTCCTTTTCTATTTAATCTACCAGACCCTGCGATGTTTCTCAGAGTTGTAATGATCCTGTGTTGGAGCTGCTTTCCTCTTCTTCTTTGTAAAGTCAAAGCATGGAAGTAAAATGCAGAGAGTGCCTTCATACATCCGTCTCTCTCTCTTACTCTTGATATGCACTCTCAAACTCTTTTTTTTTTTTCATTTTAAAAGCCACCAGCGGGAAGCTCTGCTGCAGGCCTGCTCTATCAAGCATGAAGGCAATATTCTTCAAACTTTATTAAATTTACTTGGCAGGTTTGCCCTAACAAGAGAATTCATTTTGTAAAGCCCAAACAGTATAGACAGTCTTTAAGTGTATGTACATGTATACGTGTGACACAGAGTCTGGTGTTGATGTCAGCTCATTGTGGGCATGTCCTTTATGGGATTGTCAATATGAAAAGAATGTGCCCATCTTTAATGCATACTTTACTCATGTTAATCAAGGGCAAAAGTTCCTTGAAGCATAGCATATAGGCCTACCTACTGGCTGTATTGTTCGCCAGTCTGTGCAAACTAATTTGCTTCTGTGTTGACTGCCCTCTTCCAGGTAAATAAGTCATATTCAGTTTGTACTGCCTCACCTTGCTCCACCTTTGCAGTTGCTTATTACTCCCATACAGTACTTAGAACTCTCTGGATAGTGGTAGCTGGGTACTCCATTCGCAGGTATATTAAACGCGGGAGGACCGTACCAAAACATTTTTTTGCTTTTCAGAGACTTTGCGCTTAAAATTTGCATTTCTTTGCCTCTTCCTTGCAACACTTGAATGTTTGTACTACTTCTGCTGTGTCTAAATGCCAGGTTATATTTGGCACTTACCTTTCCTATGATTCTGACATACACCCTCTTCTCCCCCACTGTACCTCCTCCCACCATTTTATTTTACCTCCACTTTATTTTACCGTATTACAGTACCACTGCATAATCTTTAAATTACTGTAAAGTTAAGTATTATGGATTAATATTGTCCTGTACAAGTAATCCTCAATTTGGTACCATCAACCCTACTACATCTGCCCCAAGTTAAAAGGTTTCATTCTAAGATTTTATTTTCTCCCATTTTTTTTCCTGTTTCTCATGGAAATAGTGCTTCTTGTAGACTTCTTCATCCTTAGGAACGTAAGTTGTAGCATTGAGATGTCTCACAAATTATCAGATTTCAAAAGTTACAGGTGTTGATATAATTCCAATGAGTCCAATCACACCTATTTTTACTTAAAATTGAAAGAAAAATAGATCATATTTTTAACTGCCTTAACAGAATTTAACTCAATTTTGGAACCTCCCTTGCATCCTCCATTTTCCTGGGGTTTTGTATGAAAAGCATACAAAATGTTCACAACTACTTACTTAATGAAACTGGAAATGTGTAGCGCAGAACGGGACCTCTTTAAAAAGCTAAACTCTTTTTTTTTTTGAGGGGGGTGTTGGGAGACAGAAGTTGCATTTGTTTTGCAAGTCAAGGGAGCACTTTGAAACAGCAACTGTTTTTTCCCCCATTTTTCAGACAACATGGCACGTAATAAGTTACATTCAAACCTATCTCCTTGAGAGTCAGCCCTGAGGCAATCCTTGTATTAATTTTAGAATGTTAGTATCAGCAGCAACATCACAAAGGACTTGAAGTTTTATTTGCCTCGGTAATTGGCCTCATCTGGGCCTCGTATATGCCAGAGTGTTAGCCCTGAGTCACTTATTACTTTTGCAATTTGATATATTTTTATATCCCTTTGGCTGAGCATTGGCATAATTTTTAGTACTTGTCTTTTAATTTGTCATACATATAGAGTGAGCCATCTGGAGGCCTGTAGTGTTGAATATATCTAGGCTAGAGGTCAAGTAGAGAATTGAGCTGGGATGTGAGTTCCTTTAAAGGAGGTTAGTCATGTTTTCAGAATTCCCAACAAATCTGGTTGATCCTGATTTCTTCATAAATTAGGTATGTGCACCATGGTGTGTCGTGTCATGTGCTCTGGGGAGGGGGAGGGATCCTGATGTACAGTATTATTCATTGCTATCACTGATTATTCAACCCATCACATGTATACATGTACAGGTATGTCATTTCAAGTTTCAAGCAGCAGAAAGTACTCTATTATGTAGCAATATTATTCCTGTATGGAAAACAAAGAAAAACGTAGCCAAATATCATATGATGTGTTCCACAGTTGCGCCTGAAAACTGCTGTATCGTCTTTCCTAGATATGGTGCTGTAGCGTGCCGTTACAATGGTCAAAGCAGCTGTTGTTCTCCCACGGGCTGTTACCGTTGCATAACATTGTTGAAAGGTGTATGTGAAGACATGTGGAGAATTAGCACCAGTTCATCAGTGTTGTGTTGAAGCATTGTGCCACACAACACCAGCACTAGAGGAAAGACAAGCTATGCTTCACAGCTTGCAACAGGCATATGATGTACTGTGCATTGCATAACAAAGCTTCTCAAAGCAGATTTATACTGACTAAGCGAGGAGAATATAAGTTGCAGTATAGGTAGCCGGCAATGTGAACCAACTATAAACTGTACACTGCTCTTACTGCACAGTGCATGCCAACGTATTATATTATGGTCAGGTTTTTTCCCTCAGATTTTCATCAAACTCATTGATAGGCCAAGCCTCCCCATAAAAAGGCATTGCATGACTCATCTTTCTAATTTGCTGTGAACTGGCAGAAACAACTGAGGAGGTTGCCTACCCCTAGCCAAAAATGTAGCTGGGGTGATGAGGGACTGGTTGTAATGCCGAAGTCATGTTTGCTCCACAGCTAGGATACAGTGACTGTAGGCCCTCGAAATCAAAATGATAACTGCATTGACCACACAGAATCCATGATGGCCTCACGTTTGCCCCAGGGCACATCTCTATCTTTGACAGGTGGCAGGGATCATGGTAGCATTATAAAGGGGACTTATAACATGTTTTCATTTTAACATTCACTGTAGCAAATGACACCTAATAGCCATGTCATAGAGTGGTTCCATGGCAACCATATGGTGAACATACCATGGCCCTGCATTTGTTGTGTGGCTGCCCTGCCTGAGTGGTTGTTCCTATGGGTCATCAGGAACTTTGTTGGTCTTCTCCTTGTCCCTGCCACCTTTCCCCGTCTAATTTGCTGCTCTCTCATTGGGGAACATGTGCAAAACTGAGATACTTTCTCCAACTTTGTAACAAAATGTCTGCAGTAAAATTGCTCTGTGTGACAAAACCCCGATCTTCCTGGTATTTAGTGATAGTGTCACGGGTGACACATTGTTGCCATTTGGTCCTCCTACTGGAGCCTTGTGGGTACCTTGCATCCGCCTTCGTATTCTTCCTTCGCAGCGTTCCCTTAACTTGTTCACGCACTGTCACTTCAAAGGCTTTTGGTCTCCACAAATTCAATATATCCTGTGCAGCTCTCCTGATATGTATGTGAATGTTTCATGTCTGTAACCGTGGATATACTGCGGCAGCCCTATAGTTGCTACTGACCGTAGAGATTTTAGACCCCATGGCCGCTGTGGCAAATGTGACTTAGGCTTTTAAGTATGTATGGACCCATGTACAATAGTATCTGACACATATAACTGACTACCAAGGGATTGACATTGTCACCTTTGCTTGTACTACAGTAGTTAAAAGTTAAGGTATACAGTGTATTCACGAACATTTTGCCTATATATGCTAGCCCACACTGCTAGCATATGCTGTGGATCCAGACGACAATTTCACTCCAGCTCGGTACAGATGCTTTCCACACACCTTCTTAAAATGTTGTTCTTCTTGCCTTTAGCATTTCTGTCTCAGTGATATTTATATCTATAACCACTCTGATGAGAGAATCAGATCCTCCCCATGCATTGACCAATTAGAATGAATGACGAATCCCTTAATGCATCGACCTCCGCTCGGACTTTCATGGGATTTTGATGAAATGAATTAATCATGCCAGTGTTATAATTGAAGTAAAAAGTGAAAGGCAGCCTTCCCGAGATAATAGCTGCTCAGAATCAGCGCAGCTATCCGTGCAGGCAGAGGTGGCAGCTCATCGAAACATCTGGGCACTCGAGTTTGAACGTGCACTCGATTTGGAAACCTTGTGACCTGTCATACGAATCCCATTGAGAGCCACATCGATCATTTCGCTTCTCTCCCCCCCAAACTTTCAAACAAAGTTACAGTTGTGCACCGTGGAGATGGAGAACAGTAAATTAGATAGAACAGGAACGGACGTGAATTGCGTGCACACTGTAGGTATGAGATCAATGTACGTCTGATATCTAATTTGAATATGTCGAATTGTTAAAATGTGATACTTTGTCAGAAAAATTTTAATCAAGCAAGTGAAATTTTTAAATCTCTGGATAACAAGGAGCCAAAAACCAAAAAACATACTTCTATGTTACGGAGATACCCTGTTTGAAGAAATAGTCAAACTGGGATGATATGAATGCAATATGTTTTCGAATTAATGCCAGATCTTTTGTTCTGATGTATTCCAACAAATGCTTGCAGTGCAATGTGTTTTTTTTTTTTTTTTTGAAGGAATAAACTTTATTTCCATTGAAGAACATAGGTACAGTGTGTACAGTACAATTGTGGAAAGTGCCAACTCGCCGGTGTAGTATCATGAGGTGGATTGTGCACTCGCAAACTGTGGAAAGTGAATTAATGAAGTCACAAGCAAGCTTGAAAGGAAGTAAAGAAATATGTATTCTTGAAAGTTTTGCAATTTGAACAAGGTAGAATTTCATGCTTTTAAAGATGAACTTTAAATGGTACTATTTTATGGTAATAAAATACTATTCTATGGTAAATAAACTGTGTGTGTGTAAGATTTATCCTTCAACTGCTGCATTCTTGTACTGACTGCAGGGATTACTAATTCCAAAGCAAATGTTTGACTAACCCAAACAGGAAACTCAGTAAGTGAACAATCTGAACATTTGAGATCAATTCTGGTAGGAGTGAGATGCAACAGATTCACTTTGGTGAATGCAACAAGATAATGAAAAAGTGTGGTGTGCTAATTGGTATACATACAGAATTCGCCCCATCCTCAATCTTCCTCCCTAGAAAAAAAGGTGAACATGTTAATAAAATGTACATTGTAAATTTCTTAAAACTTTACGGAAAAATCGCAGTTTCGATATTTTGTAAAAATTATGACCATGGCAAATCCAACAGGTTGTATGACGTTGATGAGACCCTGTCTTTCATCCCATGTAGTTGTTCACTAATGACGTATATGTATGTATTGCAGGTCAATCAGTCGATCAGTGCCAAAGGATGCATGTGACATTTCCATTACAGTGGAGAATTGTTTCATCTAATTAGCATGATCTTCTCCATGACGTAAATGTTACTGTCTTAAAAGGAAATGTGCATAAAGTTTCCCGGTTGCAAGATTTGGAACGCCTGCTTGGCCGTTAATGTTATTGAATCTCATGGTTGATTAGAGCGCATGTTCTCGTGATTGGGAATGCATACATAGAGGCAGTAAATACTTCCAACATACTCTTGGATCCAATATGAGCCATGCGCTGCAGATGAAGCCAACTTATTACACCGGCCCACATTTATAGAGGCAAAATGCTAAGAATGTAGGAACGGCAGCTTGAAGAGATCAAAAACCTCAATTGTCTTGTAAAACATGGAGATGTTGTCTGGATGCTTTGCCTTCTTCCATTGGTGTAGAATTAAAAAGACATAAAATTTACCGACATTCAGAAACTAATAAAGGCAGATTGTTAAAGATAGCATGCACAGTTTGTAAAGGTGTAGTGTTCATAGCATTCAAGTTTCTGTTTGCACCAATGTACGCATATCCCTCTCTGACTTGTAACTTTACCTCAAATTCTGCCGATTATTTCAATTGCGAAACTGAACTTTCTCTTCTGAGAATGCTTTTTCACTTTGGCGTAATTCAGTGGGGCAGTGGGGCAGCGGGGCAGCGGGGCAGTGGGACATGTTTTTTTTTTTCATTTTGGGTATTGTTTGAAC
>VJOZ01124528.1:0-15065 GCA_009801055.1 Stichopus horrens | reverse complement strand
TACTTTTATTACAAAATTAAGCCATATGTTTTCGTCTTCCTACTATGGAATCGAAATCAGTGGATCACACATTTTTCCTGTTCTTTTTTTTTTTAATTTTCTTCAGCAAATTCTAAAATACTAATTGCTTTTTCCGGTTGATTTAACTTTTGTCTGAATGGCAGAATTATGAGCCGTTGCTTGCGTTCAAAAATTACCTACCGAAGACGCATTCATTTATCCACAAAGTAAGAAAACTAGCTTTACTCCCTGTTTAGTTGTCTTTTTTCAACTGTCATTCTGTTTTTTTTGTGTTTTTTTTGGGGGGGGGAATGGTTTATTTCGTCGTTTTAGAATAAAGCAAGTTTACTAATAAATGAAGTCACGGAGTTTGTTCATTACATCCACAATACCATCCATATTCGAGGATGCCAATTCAACGGAAAATATCTCTACACAGACTCTTTCCAAACTCGTATAACAGATATAAATAGAAATACTTTGGCGAAAATTGGTTACCATTAATATATTGGTTTTCTGTAATCCATCTTAATAAGTCAAGAATATGTGACATTATAGGTGTCAGTGAAAACAGATGCTCGTCAGAATGAGTTAGTTGATAAATTCCCGCTGACACTCTAGCTCAAAAACTTAAAAATTATAAAAGAAATTTGATATCCTGACCTTGTAGGGTACGCATGCAATGATGGCAAGCTTGAATTTCATAAATTAAAACATTTTGTTGAAGCACATCTCACCTTTTGCGAAATGTTTTCACAGCCTGCATTTTTGTATCGCTTTTTCTTTTGTCAGCTAAATTAATCACTGTATATCGGTAAACTCTTTGCCAGTGTTCATCTTGACACGATGTCATTAAATTTCCTCTTCCTAATGGTGTGTTTGTTTTGTTCTATATAATTGCCAAGTGTAAGCCACAACTTCAATAAGTAAGTTTATAAATTCAATTAGTTTTGCTGGCGGTTAATAAAGTGGTGACTATAATCTTATTAACAAGATTCTTTGTCAAGATTTTGTTCAGCAGTTTCTCATAATTAAATTCGGACGGAAACATCCCTGGTTGGTTTCAACTCATGTTGGTTTGTGCTTACTGATACTTCTTACGCGTAATGATTTTATCCTCATGTCTCTGGGGAAAGTTTGAATGAGTGGTCCATACTGACAGTTTTTAAAAACAAAAAGATGTGGATTTGTGTGAAAGTTGCGCTGGGAAATGATGGGGGAAAAATTTGATATGTTTGTTATATTGATGTCACACACCCACACTCATGTTCTACTTGTCCATACTTTGGAACTCACTTCTATAAACAGTTCTCTACCATTAGAAATTTATGAATCACTTTTGCAGTCAGCTCTCACGATTTACACAGAGAGACTGCAGGGACTACAGTTAATTTGGAACGCTAACCCCATAGAAAGAAAAAGCCCGGCTTTTAGTTTTTTGTCGCTTTCAGTTCCTCTAATACTTCCGGATGATAGCCTACACCAGTAGCTACTGTGGTGCAATGATTTTAAAATTCACAATATTTACTGCATTTTTTTTTCCAAATCGACTCGCCAGTCATCAAACAAATAACACTAACTTAACGAACTAGAAACTCAAATTCTCTCAGGGAGAAGAATTGTAAGCCACATAAAACACAAAGTGCAGCACATCCTGAAAGGTGGTTGTTTTCTTCGCACTGGAATACATGTATAGCACAAACCTAACCAGATAGGATATCATATAAGATGCGTTTCGTACATTACACACACTTACTCACATACTCGTTGACTCTGAGACACTTAGTAGATCTCATGTTTTAAACGTTCGCAGGATCTCCAAACTGCATCCATCCTAATTAACGTTTGTTTAGAGTCTGATATATTTTATGGTGCGTTAAGAGGCTTTTTACCTTGAAAAGATAAAATGATGATAAGTGGGGGAAAAACCAACATCCTTTTGGGGTAGTAAAGTATATGTTTTTTAAGTGAATCCCATCTAACTAAGATGAATTACGACAGATACTACAGACTCGGAAGTGCAGGGATCCTGAGCTTGAGGAAAAATAAAGCTATGGTTTTGGATTCAATATAAATCCGCAGTGGTTAATGACTTGGTTCATTGAGTTCATCAGTGCTCATCAAACAACTTTATTTTCGAGAAGAGTTGAAAAGTTTAGAAGTCAGGGATAGGTAAACAAAATCGTAAATATTCGATACTTAAACGATAAACACACGGTTTAAGAAGCGCCTTAATTTACGAAGACTGAAGTGAAAAGTGAATAAACATGAGGGTAACGTCAGAAACATGGCCGCTTTAGTGGGCCCATAAGTGGGGCTGATAACATTGATTCCAGTTGTTTGAGAGCGGGGTTTTAATCGAATATCTTAATGCATTGTAGATAATGATGCTTACATTAATGCTGTTACTTTTTTGCTACCGGCATAAGTGAAAAGTTATGGGATCCTGGAACGACGAAAGGTTAAATTTCAATTTCTTCTGAGCACGGTATTCAAATTTGTACAAAATTTCATGAAACAGTCGTGACTGCAGCGCCTTTAAACACTTGTTACATAGTTGCTGTATAATATGTAATAAATATCATGCCTATTTATTCCGCAATACGTAGTTGGTGTTAATTCATCAAATTGATATCAAACTGCCTGTATATTGATTGTCGATGTATTTAGTTTGACTCGAAAATACTAGCAAAAGAAAGGAATGTCCCATGCTTTCGTAGGCCTTTGCCTTTTGTCAAACTTGTACTTTTACTCTGACTATAGATTTCACTTCCTCTGCAATTTTAAAGACAGGTCATCATATTTTTGCTATGATTCATCTAACATAGAAAGCACGAAAATAATCCATATTTGACCTGGAAAGCAAAGATATTCTTTCTTTCTTTCTTTAAAAAAAACCCTTGAAATCAATTTTTTTTGGCCAACACATCTCGAATTTTGAAACAAGTTTGCTTGTTATCCCCCAAGGAGTGATAGTTAACACGGCAGCCGTGCAATTTGGTATGCCTGCTTGATTGTAAATGTTTACTTTCCTAGCAGTCTTTCATGCGTACGACATCCCATCAAGACTTCCGGGAAATCAAATCTCGTAAAGGATGTAACAGATTTATGTTCCTCTTTCTTGTTTCCTGTTTTTGATCTTGAGATATATTATTATTTTTTCTTGTTATTTTTTTCCTTCAGAAAAACTGCATGAAATTGGTGAACTTGTCTGGGTGATGGTTTGCATGATTTAATTTAATATCTAACCCGGAAATATTACATCAGAGATAACACTAGTTGATACACAATGATAAAAACTAATTTCTTACACAGTGCATGCTTTCATTTCTAAAGTGGAATAAACACGGACTTTGTGGCTAAGAGATGTTATTAAGTTTCCGCAACATGTGTACGGTTTGACGAGAGGAGCAATACCAGAGATCAATCACTAACGTAAAAGAGTATTATGATAGGGAAGTGGTGTCTGCTAAATTTGTTCATAGAAGACAGACGTCCATTCATTCCTTTTAGACTAAACGGATTCACCTTGTCAGCAGTAACCATATTTTGGCTTTTTTAATGCCATTGTAGGATGAGGTTCAAAACTTTGAATTCTCAAAAATTACAAACGAATGATGGACCCGCCCGATCTTTGAGCCGAATTGACTTCATGAATCAACTTTTTATTTTTTTTTTCAGTTTGTCATAAATCAACTCAACTGAAAATATTGTACTTCGAAATATCCCATGGGAATGTCAATTTAAGGCCTCATTCCCTCCCCACATGTCTCGCTCGTAGCCTCTGAATTGGCGACTGGAAGAAATAAGCTTTAATGATTTATTAAATATTTATACAGATTTCTTCATCAGTGGTAGAGGTGTTTAACATCTGTGTCGAATTTATTTAGCATTTCTGCTTTTACTAATCGTTGCTTTCTACAACCCAAAGAATACATCATGCAAAGCTCAGGCATCCTATGTCGCCTCAGTTGTTTGTACTTCTATGTGTTTGTGTGTCATAGCTAGGGTGTACTTTTCTAGCACTTCAAATGTGTCAAGAAACCATTAAAAATTAAAAGACCGCGGCAATGAATACAGATGCGTCATGTTGTGTTATCTATATCTGTCTCGTATCCGTTTATTAAATTTTCCTGTAACTTCATTGTGAACGGAACTGAAATTATAGAGGGCACGATGTGGACCGTGAGCAAAGGTGATAACGATTTGTTGACTCTGAATAAAATATTTGGATTCGATAAATAAAAACAAACAAAAAAAAGGGTACAAATGGAGGGTGAGGGGTCACATCAAATGGACGCGATATACTTTTTTTTCAATTTGTCGAACCTCTTCAAAACATTACTAAATAAAGGAATGGGTGATTTGTTTTTCTTCATTCTCTTAATTTCCGAAACTTAGCTCCCTGGTTCTATCTGGTAGTTTGTCTTGTTAGATTGATAAAAAAAACCCTTACCAGTGACGTACACACAGTGAAGCGCCAATCAAGGACAAGCTACCAATTGGACTTTCGATGTACACGCTCCTAAAGTAGCCATATGTTCTGTTCGTTTGTTAATCCCTAGGGAGAGCGCCCTTATTTGTTTTGAAAGGTTCCTATTTAGGACGCCCACTGTTATGTACTGTCAATGCAAGGGAGGGGGTCTACATTCTCCAGTTATCTTTTTTCAATTCAATTCAACGGACTTTATTTCAATCTCTTTTTAAAGTACAAAAGAATATTTTATACAATTATTATCGTATATAAAATAAAGGAGATTTTGGAGTGACAACAAGATGCTAGCGAGAGCGTGTTTACGTTGCCACCCCGACACACATGCATAAACAAATACATATTCAAAATAAATTGCACAAAAGAAAAGAAACACACAGAAAATTAGAACAGAAACAGAAAATTACTCTTAGGTGTGATAGTTCATATAGTGAGATAATTTTTGAGATGTTTTTTGAATGTGTGAATTGTTTCACACTTCTTAATATGAGTGGGTTCACCCTATAGTCATCCTACCTCAGCGGAATTGAGACCATAAATGTGCTGGTATTGAACGTAAATGGTATCAAATATGACGCAGTAGAGAGTCCATCATTTCGTTATTTTTTCCATGCTTGTAAAAACATCCCAACAAAATCAGCAAGATTTGTCATTAATTTTGAATCTGACATTGGAAAAGATTTTTGAGGAAAAATCTTTGAAGTCATGATCTATACAGCGATTTAAAAACTCCGAACCTAGAAATATGATGTTAATAAAATACCTTGAGTTAATAAGTGTAATCAATGTATAATAACAGCATGTATTCATTTCAATTAAAGTGATTGTCAGAGTAACGTTTATATTTGATGCAGGCCTATGTATGCTACAACGCTCACCCAACCTTGTTCTCTGATTGACTTCATGCATCTCACACTTAAACTCCCTTCCTCGTGACCATTCCCTCACGCACCAGCACCACCAGTATCTAGTACCAAGTCAACATTCAACGACTGGCTTTGCTTTTAATTTATTCACTCTAGTTGTCTCGACTCTCGCAGACATCAAGCGAGAGAATTACAGCGAAAATAGTGATAGACAGATTCATGATACAGATGCAAAGGAGCCCTCCATCTGGCTCTGTCTTTTTGACAAGACAGAATCGACAATTTCAAGTGAAAGGCCGGATGTGACGTAACCCCACTTTGGAACTTCTTTCCAACCGTCATTAGGATGATCCACTATAGTATATTAAAGGTGTCCTTACATTATTGCTATCTGTTGTGTGTGTTATAATGAGGTACTATCTCTCGCCCACTATGGGTATCGAAGGTAAATAAAGACAGACACAAGATCAGAATCAATTTAGCGGTAGATTTCTAGGACGCTTCATAAGACACCACAGTGTTCCGAGACCGGTCGTGGTAATTTGCACGTTGAAAAAGTAGTCCGGAGGTCAACAGCTTTGTATACTTTACGTTCTTACTGTAAACTTAAACGTCCATATATGTGCACGGAATTCACTCACCCACCCAATTAAAACACGGAAGTGTCCTCTGCCATAGAAATATAATATGTAGAGATTACTTCCGGTTTTTCCTTTGCTCAGACTCAAAGATATCAAAGTAAACCCAAATGCTAGCGGGTTGCACGGTAACCATGAATGGCAATTGAACATTAGGCACAGAGCCTTCAATAACTAGAAACATGCTTTAAACACTGGTAAACTCAGAATATGGAAATTTTACCCAAAAAATATGCTTGAAAGTTAAAAAGTTGGGCAAATAACTTTTTTGAAAAGGTGCTTTGAATAGTTTTCCAGTCTGTATCCTAGTAATAGCATTTCTGAAGGACTCAGTGCAGAAGATTGCCACAAATTTAGACCGACTCTGATGTTTAACTCACATTTCAATTAAATTAAATTAATTGATTGTAAAGAAAGCAAACTGTTCCATTAATCAACCGATTTTGCATGATTTGTTTTCGAATTTTGAGGGTTTTTTTTTCCTTTGTTAAAATAGACGACGAAGGCCCAGAAGGCAGATAGACGTGAAGAGCTAGTATCCTCATAAGTTTACGGGAAATCATTTTTATCGCACATTATTCTGCGAGCTCAACAACCACAGGAAAGATAGACCGACACATTAACTAAGTGATAAAATATTGCTGTGTTTCCATTGGTTGATTGCTTATTATATGCTTGGAATTTAGCTGCTGTCTTTCAAATTGTTTCATTTAGGTAATGGTTCATTTGGGGGTGTACGAAACGTTGCTTTTTTTTATCTTTTCCGTTCTAGTTTTATGTAAGCAGCTGTACGTTTTGTTAGATTGCATTTATTTCCCGGAATATAACTGTGAAGACTGTTAAGCTACGATTACTCTTTCGGTACCTCTCGGAGGTCTTTCCCTACGATTTCTCATCAAATGGAGGACTGTTCTATAGCAGTCATATCAAGCCACACGAATATTGTTTTTAAGGATATGAAGCGTGTAAATATTGTGATATTCTTTTCACGTTACAGTTAACGACTTTCAAGGAATCACATAGATATTATAACCACGAATTTATCACCACAATGAGTCGTTAGATTACATAGTTGATTCACTGACTGGCTTTCTTCGGAGGGGGACTTTATTATTTTCACTAAAACATTGTTTTTCGCATATGTCTCTGTTTGTATTTTTGTTCATTTTGATAGCAGTTATTAAAACTGGTAAAGCTTATCAAAAGGAAGAAGATGTGGAAAAAAAAGTTTATTCGAGTGCTAAATGTCTTTTTTTTTACAAAGTTTTATGGAGCAACGCAACAAATTCCATGAAAAATATTGAGTATTCCATTCAAAGAAAAAACTGTGACTAGAAATCAAATAAGTTAAATGGTATTGCATAAGTCATCTTACATAATCGTCTACACTATAGTTTCATCATTGAAGAGAAACGTTATTGTAAATATGGTAATTGTGATGATGCCGTATGACGTCACAAACTAATTCATCTGTAGAAACAGCTGTCGTTCAACTTAACAAGCGAACTATCAACTGTTATGTAGTCTCACGCGTCTCAACGTCTCAGCAATCATTTCAGCACCCAATTTATTTCGGGAGAATTTTCCAAAAACCGACAGGCCTCAGTATCTGCAGATACCGTATTCATTTGCTTTACAAAAAGCAAGTTCCTAGGTTTTCGTGAAAATGACTTTTTATTTCATCTTTGAGAACGTTCATGATGCCACTTTGAAAGTTATGCCTGAAGTTTTACCGTTTGAATAATTTAAACCAAAATATTCAATCTACCCTCAAAATCACTCCCACTCATTCCGAACATGGATACGTCCTGAGAAGGCACAAAAGCCCTCCCCGAAATAGAATATTTGTGTAAATTTTGACGCGGCTTCCACAAACTTTACTTGCTTATGGAAATGTGATCCACCGCTAGATCCCCTTCCACATCCAAACATCCCCCCTCCTCCTTAATACACACATGTAGTTGGAAGTTTACGCCAAGTCATATCGAAGAGTTTTCAGTGAAGAGATTTATTGTTTAGGTTGCGACGTTTTAAAAAAAGGGGCATGATCGATGACAGTGAAAAGTATTTGATAAATGATTGGTTACATACTGAGATAGTTAACTTAATTGTATTCTTAATTAAATCTCTGTCATAAACAAAAGAAAAGAAAAACAGAGCCAAATGAGAAAGATAAGAGAAAACAAACTCAAGTCAAAGTCCGATCAAGTTATTTGCAACTGTCGACCTCTCTTACTCCTGGGATCGTTGCGCGTGGTCTGTATGATCTATTTCCCTAATCCATAATAAACTGATACTGGCAATTTAATCCTCGTTTGTTTAACTCTTTTATACCACGTAGCTCCACTCTGTCATCTTGTAAACATAAACACGAAGATGTTGATGACTCTTGTTGTTATGTTACGTTTGTTGTAACCCTGTTCCGTGGTTCATGCTGTGTCACACCACCCTCCTCCAGAAGTTATACTTCCTGAATCTTAATTCGAAGGGGATTTAAAGTTCTCTGTAACGAGGCTTGCGTGACGTCACACTATGTCAGCGTGGTGCCTCTTTCATAGAAGCAGCGAGTGACCCGTAGAGTAAATTAAATCGTTTTCCTACATTAGTAAGAGAAGATGAGAGAAAGCCTAGAGCGATGACCTCATCACCGTCTGGGGCTGCTGTTCTTCATTATACATCCGCCGGATGTTCCTTAATAAGTTTTAATGACAAATATGTGGTGAAATCTACTGAAGATGAACATGTATGCAAACATTGCTTACGTTGGAGATGGGAAAAGTTACGGTAGCCAATAAAACCATTGATAAAAGTCTGGATCTCTCGGCCTCTTGATGTATGTCCACAGCTTGTGATTGCAGAAACTACTGTCTTTATGCACCCTTTTTAAGTGTGCACTGTTAAAAATCTAAATTGTAAAATGTAAATTTACAGACATTTTTTTGCGGCGTAGCATCACTTCGTGGAAGCCAAAGGAGTGGAAAATTCGACTAGACGTCATTCCGCTCCATTCTTCTTTACAATACTTAATAGTCTATAGTTTTGTAATGCTGTGATCAGCATGAAAGGTTTCTCATTTCTTTTCTTGTCATAAAATTTCGATCATTTCATAAACTTTCGATCATTTCAAGAGGTTTTTTTTTGCACTATAGTTTGCAACTATTAGACTAATAGGGAAAAAAACGACGTCATTTAATATTAGATTGCTGTCAAGATATTACGTCTTCAGATATCCTTTCAAACACAAACTAACAATAATCGTTCAGAATCTTTCGAAATAAGTTTAAGAAATATTGATATCATGTAAACGTTTGAGAGCTGATGTACACGGTATGAAACCAGTTGTGTTTTCTATAAGATTGGACAGATGGTCGACAAGAACAAGTGACACACAAGAACCTCGACCTCCTGCTGGAATAATCCAAACCCTTAGAACAGAGTCCAAGTCACCTTTCTGAACGTTTCAAAACGTCACGTCTTGTGTGGCTGCTGGATCATGATAACTTCGAATATCAGTCCATCTTAATAATTGTATTTACAACAAACTTAATCTATTATCCTTTTCATCCTTTATACAAAAGTTTGATTGAGCCACCGTTTCTCTGACGTGATGTAAGTTACCGTTGCAGGCATCACCGTAGCCGATCGCCCCGCTGTTCCTCAGGCGCCAAAGCTGCAGGTCTGCTATAGAGGCAAGCAGAGATTGAAAATCATATTGTCTCAAGCTGTCTCCCGGGTTTTTTATTCAGAGGTCATTCCAGTTCAGTAACTTCAGCTAGCTTCGATTCGATGCTCGGCGATGGCTTCCATGTACCTCTACATGCCATGCGCGTGATGACGGTTGGGGGGGGGGGCAGATGTAACATAGACGTAAGGTAAGGTACCGTCATCATGGTTCAAAATCTTCTATAAAACCAAACATTTCGGGCTCTTGAATATATTATGGACCTTCCTAGTTGCATATGAGTGTCATAACATTGTGTAGATCAATGTCGGTATAAAAACAAAAGAATACAAAACAAAGCAAAGTAAAATATATAAAGAGAGAACTGAAGTGTGTGAAACAAAAATCGCAAGGGGACAGGCTTAATTCAATTTCACAATGTTCAATACAGAATTACCAGCGACTGGTCAACAACATCAAAACAGAAGAAAGTGACAATTTATCGATCGCCTTTCCATTGAATGTAAGATTGTCAAACTCCTAATGATGGCAGGGATAGTACCATCAGGATCAACACATTCGGGGGGCACACATTTGCTAGTGACATCAAACAAACAAAAACATAAACATGTAAGACAACACACTGGGATCGGGTAAACAAGAAAGCAGCACAAACGAAGGGATAATCAAGAACAAATAGTGGCTTAGATAAGGAACTGAAGCCAAGGAACTATTATCACTTTTTCTCATGCCAACCCTTTTTAATTTTCATGTCGATGGTGTCTTTATATAATCGCTTGGCGGTAGGAGTTGCTTTCAGAAAATGTTAACAATCATTTTAGAAATATGTCCGAAAGATAAGCTACTGAGCAGTTAGCTTGCTTGGGCTGTCCACTGTGACCATATTTAGATGAAATTTTGTGGGTATTAATTATGCTTATTGTAATCTCTATCAAATGTAACTCCCATTAAAGATAATGTTCACTAAGAAGAGGCAATTACTGTAGGCAATGAAACCATCAAACTTTTTTCCAATATATTGTGTTACGCGTTATTGCAAACGCCACAGTTATTCCAAAGACAGACATCGCTGTACCGCGCGCAGGAAAAAGATATCTGCCAAGTGATCAGAGAGCATGCGAGTAATCAGGCGAGTATGAGAGATTTATCTTTGCAGCAGAGCAGATGACAAGAGAGCCGAAACGACATCAACGACGTTGTTAAATTATCGTTATAATTTGAAATGGCGTATATGACGTCCTTAAACAGGAGAGATTTGGCGACTGATTTACCAGGGAAGAATACCTATCAATTATAACGTAACTGCGATATAAAATGATATTGCAAGAGCTCTGTGACGTCACTACCGTCGCTGTAGGAATTCTTTAGCGGATAATCACCGAGAATGAAGAAGTATTTAAGACAGAGGTCATCCAGTTCAGTGTCAAAGCCGATCGAGAAAGTTAAAAAAGAGTAAAAACGAGTTTGCTCTCTCTTAACTTTGATATGAATATTTATCATTAGAAGTTGTTGGTCATTGGTATTAGACGTACATTTTCCTACGATTCCTATGATTTTCTGAACGTTTTCAAACTTTTCTTCTGATATTTTCAGCCTCCATACTTTTCCACAGATTGGTCAAAACAATAGTAGTCAACAATATCTTAATGAAAGAGTCAAAGTATCACACATATGACCAGAATTTGGAGTGGAATCATTGCTCCTAGTATTTTCAATATTCAAAAATTAAATTATGTAAAATAAGAACTCTATAAATTTTACATATAATTAATGTAAACAGTATATGTAAATTCTACATACTTTTGGTAANNCCGTTACGTTTTGTGAGTGTAACCTCCTCTCAGAGTGAAATAAATACTACCGTGCAGAATCCATCTTACCAAGATGAATTCACTCATATATACCAAATTATGTTTGGTGATAATTATTTTGAAAAACCTTACTTATTAAAAGTGACGAAATTACCATTGTAGAGCTAACAGAATTTTTGACAGACAGGATTGATCCAACAAATCTGAAAGACATATTTTTCTTGACCATGCAAATCATATCATAAGTATTCATAAAAGTATCCACCGAAAACTTAAAGATCGTTGACTTATAGTAGCCAAATCTGTCGATTTTCATCACATGAAGATAGCGGACCATCTCCCGATGCAATGAAAGAGGAGGTTCATCTGCAACACCAAACCCTAACAACATGTACAAATCCAACCAGAAAAGTGTTGAGAAAGTACCCACAACTTCTTGGCATCAAATTGGGATTCGCACTCATTTAATTAGTGTCACGTCGAATTCTCTACGTCGCCAGATAATTTGGCTCAGAGGTTTCCAAAGAATTTTTTTTTTTGCCGGATGAGAGCTCGATTCCCGGCGGAAGACGATACCTGGCAACTGTTACTATGTTGTTAGCAACTGTCGACAGACCTTTCTATCTCACTTCGAGTATAAACTCTTTAGAGCAGTAATTACCGGTTGGTTCCGATCTGTCTACCGTCCTCAAGAGTCAAGGCTAAAATGACATAATATATGAAAAACGTTACCGGGCAAGATCCACCAGTCTTACCCACTAGGGTGTTAATGGGGGGGGGGTACCCGTCGGCTTTATATGGACAGTGGAGACTTATCGGGCATTATCCGATTAAAACATGAACAGTAGAGTGAAATAGGGTTTTATCCATAACATATAGACAACCGGTTACAACCGAGTGTACCGGATAGTAGAGAATAACCTGGTATTTTCCGCGGACTTAGATATTACATGGACAGTAGGGTGTTATCGGGTAACATCCGTCCCACAATACATCGGCAGTTAGGTACAACCGGTAAATATGCGTACAGTTATCAAAGTGCTTGTTTGCAATATGATGTCCACATTTTAATTTGAAAGCTTTTAATGGCTACGTTTATGTTGGCAGGTTTGTGTTTTAATCGCATCTGTGTGTGGTAGGAAAATTCTTCATATCTATACTAATGGTAAACGGCTGTGATTAAATGTAAGCTAAGCATATCATAGCAGCTTCAATATTCCAGTAGGTTTTTTCAATGGCAAACTTACTATTGAAACATACTAGTAATTGCATAATGAAGTGCTAACCATCAATATCGTGCTTTTCAATATGACTTTTTTCACTTTTTTTTTCTTTCCTCCAACAGATATTATGGAATATTTCATCCCTTCCGTCCAAGGATGCAGAAAGCTACTCTGGGCTTGATAATCGTCTCCATTTGGATCGTTTCTGCTCTCCTGGCGATACCGAATTCAATGTCGTTCAAACTTAAAACAGGTAATTGTGACGGTCATATGGCCGCCTGCATTGCACAATGGGACAACATGACCACCAGTAAAGTCTACACCGCGATTATCGCCATCATGGAATTTATCGTACCAATGGTTTTCATGGGTTTCATCTACATGAGCATCGCCCTCAAGTTGTGGTTTCACAGAACACCGCCCGGAAACGTAACCGCCAGACACAGGGAGATAACCGTCAGTCGCCAACAAAAGACGATACCGATGTTAGTAACCGTGGTCGTCGCTTTCTTCATTTGCTGGGCACCCTATCATACCTACACGATGTTGTACCAGTTCTTTTCGTACGAACTCGATATGAGTCTTACAAACGAGTACACTTCCTTTTACATCGTCGAGGGCATCGCGATGTGCAACTCCATCGTCAGCACCGTCATCTACTTTGCGTTGAGCACCGGTTTCAGGAAGGAACTTATCGGCTTAATGAAGAGAATTTTGTCGTGGCCGTATAAAGACCGCCATCACTTACTGTCATCTTGCAGCCAGTCTTCCAACGCAGCTGCAAGAAACGGATATCCTTCAGCGGGTAGGAAAATAACCGCGGATACCTTAGATACGAAACTATAAAGATGTTACTCGCCATCTTCACGTACTTCAATAATAACAAATATCTATGAAGATGTAAATACCGGTCGTAACAGACGTGCTGTTAGCCAATGCATCTCTTTGCACGATCTTCTCTGGCGCATTCAGAAACAATATAACATAGAAATGGCATTAAGCTAAGCCAGCGCTGGAAAAGCTAAATCTGAGCCACTGAACTACAGCAGGAAGAAATATGAAATGGTTATGGAAAACATGAACCAAACAACCATTTACGTCAGTCTTCGGGATTTCGGTGTCTACATATCGATAACATCATACTGTACATATAATTTACAGTTCACTCTAATTTCAAGATTGTATAACATTAAAGTGTATACTAAGTGATGATGTTGACCAGCTGAACTTTGACCAAGTTTTTCTGAAGATTTTCAGTCTGAAGACCCTCTAGGTCACGTGCTTATTGTCACGGAGCAATGTCTTTTACATTGTTTGTATATTTACTTAACTTAGAGAAACACTATTCAAAGTATGTGTTTGATGTAATGATGTAAGGGTGGGAGGCGGGGCTGTAAGGATGGTGGGGGCTGTTGCGGTGTAAGGTAGCAAGGAAGTGGCCGGGACTTGTGCTTTTAACTCTTTGATACTACACTTTTAAAAGTAAATTAGTCACTACAGACTAAATTAGTTATTAACATTAATTAGTTAATAAGACATTTGGACTAACGGTTAGTCAAATGATACCTCATAGAACTAGTTAAGGCCGTTTGACTTAGTTACTTTAAGAGTGATAATTGATATTTACATCCGCAAGTCTTTTGGGGTTCTTTGACACATTTGACACAAAATCGGAATAGGATTCTGGTCAAAGGTGAAAAACGGGATGACGTCTGGAGGCAGAGGTCACTCAGATTGCGAGAGGCTGAGGTTTTTCGTGTACATTCCTACTACACCGAAAAGTAATTTCAAGTTAGAATGGCTCGTACAAAAATGCAAGAATATCTCTCCTCCTTATGCAGCAATGGCTTCCTATCTATCTCCTGCACGGGCTTCTCTCTCTCTTCTTGGCTCCAAGGCCCTTAAAATGTCGTTTTAGCAATAAAGGGTTAGTAAATAAGTTTCAAATATCGCCACTATGCGCAATTTTAAGGTGTGTCGACTTTTTCGGCTTGGTCAGCTAAGTGAAATGTAGAAGTTTAAAACTCAAAATTGAATTAAAATGAGACAACTTGAATTGTTTTGTGAAATTCACAAAACTTTTCTAAGCCTTTCAAGTCTCCTTCACATACTATTGAAAAATGACCAACCAAATGAACAACAGTAAGTGTGAATAATAATGGCCAGACACTTTCATGTTCGCACTTATTGTTGAAAGCAAGGTTTTGCCTTCTTTCACGTTTTTCCCTAAGTTACTATACAGCAAAAAGTGCGACATACCAATCTTGATACCATTTAAGCCACATAATTCATTTACAGAACATTAGCAGTGCATGGAAATTCTACAGAGAGTATTATGTAAGTCTAATGTATA
>VJOZ01124198.1:0-10343 GCA_009801055.1 Stichopus horrens | reverse complement strand
AGAATTTCACTCTGCAACTTCTGACTGAAGCTAAGCTCTTTTTTAGATCACATGACCTTTAAAAATAGTGTGCTGATCACCTAAAAAGTGTACACATTGTTGTGAAAGCATACATATAAATAAAAAAAAATTGTTTGTAAATCATATCATACATTTAATAATCAAGAAGATAGATAAGCCTTGGATAAGCCCAACAGAATAATCCTGTTGAAGTAAAGTTGAAGTAAACAGGCTTATTTGAACTAAGGCCACACTGAACTTCTTAGTCCAGTGAGTTCAACATCATGTTTACTCACCATCTTTTTTCTGACTAAATCATACAGGTACAGTACTGTAAGCAGTGACTACATCAGCACAAATTACACTGCACTTGTATCTATTGGATAAATGTCGGAGCATTTTTACCAAACAAATTCTGAAGACATTTCACATTTGGCTAAATCATATAACATCTTATCACTGAAAAATTAACAAGGTAGAGAGGCAATTCAGATGACTTGCAACATTCAGACTTCTAATTGCTATGATTATTTATGCATGTATTCACTGTTTGATGGTTTCAAGATTTGTCCTACTTAAGTCCTAAAATCCTACTTGCAATTGAAGCTAAGAAACACTGTTTGCCATACCTATGGTACACTTTTGACCTTTTACATGGTTTCTGTGACTGCAAGAAACGATGGCATGGTTGCAGTGACGACATCTTGATCAATGACCAATTTTTTGAAGATTTTGTAAGTGGGGATTACATGAGCCTTTAGATTCCCTACCCATCACTTACTTGATCCCTCAGGTGGCACGCAGGTTAATACAGGAGAATACAGTTTAAACTGACAATGCATTAGAAAACCGGGAGTGACCTCGACAATGGAAGTACAAACTGCTTTACATTCTTTGGTGATTTACACCAGAATATGTACAAAGAGCTTACATTAATAATGCCAACTCAAACAAAGGCATATACTATGAAAAGGATGGACCATTATACCAACCAGTCACTGGACAAGTTTGATCTCTGTCTTATAAAAAAAACTCAATTTACCTGGGCCTTTTTATTGTATGTTAAATATCAGAATACCACTACATGATAATGTTCACTTCCAAGCTACATCAACTTTAAAATTTGAGTTGTATTTCACCAAGGCTACAGACTCTGAGAGATCATAATGGTGTACACTACTATAGTGTTGCTGTAACTTTCATAATTGACATCACGAGCACTTTTCTTTCAATTGTGAAATGATATTGTGATCGTACCGGAAAGTTGAAAGCAGAGCACATCCACACAAATATGTGTAAACAGTGACTTGTGTACAGTACTTCCATTGTGCAGCCCAGTTTAACCTTCTGACACAATATTTTTCTGTCACACCAATCAAACTTATTCTTAATGGTCTGACTTTTTTCCAGTAGGTGCTACGTGGCCCACATTTGTTCCAGGAAATATTCATTTTCATCGACAAGAGTAGGCTACTAAAGTGCAGAGGACATCATTTGGGTCATTTCATAAACTATAATTGAAATTGGGAGCAAACTGCTGTTTTGTAAGGCACTAACATCGATAAAAACTATGGATTGTCGATACTGCAATATCTTAAAACACCAAGGAGATGCCAAGACAGCTAAGTTTCACACCTCCTGTATGGTGTGAGTCACAAACCTCGGGGTCACAACTTACACTTACATGGTACTCAACAGCCTCAACTAGCACTTTCACACACCTTAGCCACATCTTGGAAAAGAAAAAAGAGGAGGGACAGATTTTCCTGAAAATTCTCGATGTGAAATACGAACTCACATCAAACCACGGAGACACAAGAGCATGCATTGCACTGAGCTGACATACCATAATGTGCGTATGTGTGCTGCCTGTAACTAATGGCATCCTCTTGTGGGAAAGCATACTGATTATGTGTGTGTTGCAAGTAGCCGATAAATGTTGCATACATGTGCCTCATAAACTAATACGGTAAAATCTGAGCAGAGTTACAGTCATGCACTTTGTGTCTAGCATCCATGGATAATATTCCTTGCTTCCTTCATTCTGTATGCTCGGCATTGGTTTAACTCATCCAGAAAAGCAAAATCTTATTATTAAGAAACTGCGATGTATAGGCTATGGACATGTGAGGTATAACAATAGGATTTAGAGTTGTCTTTAGATAAGGATGTAGAATAACCTTTTTTTAGTTCACCAGCTATACTACAAACTCACACCAAGGCAAGAGATGAGTGGAGACATCTTTAAAGTGACTCATTGAGTTGAAGGCCATCAAAATGTAAGGACTTTGAAGAGTGCAAACACATGACAATGCTAAGAACAATTAGTAAAAGTTTCAAATCCAACAGTTATGAAACTTTTTGAATATTTGACAATGACTTACAGTATTAGTACTAAAGTGAGAAGGGCCTTGTGATGAAATTTCAAAACCCAAATTGAATCATTAATTACTCACTCATTAATGTTCCTTTGTCAGTACTACATGAGGAACCACTTAGTTTGACCATTTGTCACTTGTATGTGAAGGAAACTTGACAGGTGTAAGAACATTAAAAGTGAATTTCAAAACTCAATGTGCCTCTTTAACTTATTCCACAAACTGTATAATCAAAGCTCATCAATCATGTCAATATAATTTAATATAAGAAGATTAAACTGGCGGGGGGAGGGCAACATGGGCCACAGTCCCCAAAGGTGGATCAAAGAAAATTCTCCACTGTTTTTTTTTGCAGGGGGGGTTAGGGGAACTGGTGCTACAAGAAGGAAAGTGATATCTGTGGGCCTGGGAAGGGGATTTTCAGTGAACTATGAGCTACTATTAAGCACATTTTTTCTGGTATGCTCTGCGGCAACTGAAGGTGGGGCCACACTTACTTTGTCTTCCCACAATTCTAGCTGCATTCTACATCACTATAACTGGTCCCTCACAAAGAAAGGACCTGAATCCACCAGTGTATGCAGGTCTCAGGCCTGAGAAGCATTGTAATCTAAAGTAAAACCAATGCCACATTATCGTGTAGCAATGTTAATTTACTACTCATGTACATTACTTACAAACCATTTTAGAGGCATAAAATTTCATGTCTGGGATAAATGTTGTAATAGGTATGCCACAGTCTTGTGTGGTCACCTACCATCATAAAATAGGTGCTCTTCAAGGCCTGAATTATTATTACTACTGTCAGCAATAGTGGCATGGCCATGAGGGTAGTGTAAAACTGGTTTTGTTGGGACATAATGACTATGAATCCAAGTACTTTTGGGCAATTTTGGTCACCAAATAGCACAAAAGAGTACCCAATAAGACTTAGACTGAACTAAAGTCAGAGAGTTCCTGGAAGCTCAGATTTGACAGGGCCCTATGGCAGAGACCCGGATCCCAGTCAAATGGAATTTGCACTAGTCATTAAGCCACTTTCCATCATTTCACTTCAAGCCACTCACTCACCTTGGCATCTCTTGTAACAACACCAAAGTGTCAGCCAAGCCTATTTACCATGAAGTGTTTAAACCGTTATCATTTCCAAGCCGAGTGCTTTGGGCTTCATTGCATGCACAGGGGTTTTTCCTTCTGGACCCCACCAGGCTTTGTCCCTTGATCCCACTCGCTAAGCTCATGTGTTGTGCTCAATTTTGTGCAAAAGTTTAACCTCCAAAATTTTCTTTTGTTCTCCATTTCCCCCCTCCCGCAAATCTAAGATACTGGTGCTGCCACTGAACATCAGTACTGTAGCCTTGTTGGCAGGGCTTGAAATAACTGATGGCACCAATAGCCATGGCTATTGGGCCTTTCTAGATGGCCAAGGTGCCCCTCATTAACTGTCCTATGAAACAATATAGACCTACAGCTATTTTGCTCATTTTTGCTGTTGTCTTCTTCAAGCTTATTTTGACCCCTGTATAGGACTACTACTGTCTGAATGTACAGTTTTCAGTGGCATGGATGTAGAAAACTTTGTGCATCTAACATAATTTCACATTCACCTTGGAATTTCTAACTGCAATTTAAAATCCCTATAAATCTAATAATCTTGTTCTAACAGTCTGAAGTTCCACGATACAAGTACCTTGCTCCAATCTGGTAGGAATTGTACTTCAAAATGTGTTTATTTTATCCAACATTTACTTGAGTTAACAATACCATGTAAACCTGCTCACCTCACTAACATTTGCATGACAACCATTACATGATAAGTGTCCTATTGAACAAATCCTATGAGTAAACCTACAGCATTACCCCATGAACAAGCTAGCAACAAAAACAGTCTTGAATAGTTCTCAGTAACTGATGATTCAGAAGGTTGTAACATAAGACAGTAACTGCAAATAGGATGCTTTCATTTAGGCCTAGCCAAATTCTCCTGGCAAATGCAGTACTGTAAAGTACACTGATCAGACAAGGGTAATTAAATAAACAAACTCTGCTTTCTTTTAAATCATTCTAAGGTATGGTAGTCAAATATTATCAAGCCATTTAGTCCATTGTATTTTCCGGCCTTTTTTCTTAGGGGTAGGCCTAGGACCTAGGCTACTGTATGTGAAGTTTTTGCTGTGCATGAAGTTTGGTGTATGTACTAATACTCTAGGCCTATTACCTAGTAGTAGGCATTGGTCCTACTACGTACACTAACACAGGATAACTACATATGTTCTTAAATTTGGGTGGATTGTCATAATTTTTAATTTGCCCAGACAGGCTAGCTCATCTTCATCCTATTCTGCTTGGAGGAGTCCCATCCTATACTAACCAGTAACTGTAGCATAGCCTATTTACCTTCCAGTTTACAACACAAGTGGCAGTTACTAACTTTACTAGCCAAGCTTAGTCAAAACTAGGACTAGGCAAACGCTTACATGCCTAGTGTACCGTTAAAGGGACTCCAGTACTTAAGTTAAGGCTTAGTTACTTCTTCATGTGCACATTATAAAGTAAGGGGCTAGCCTAACGTTATTTGACAAAATTATACACGGCAACTTGCAAATGCAACACGGCATAGTGTTAAATGTCGCGAAACCGGTACGAGACACCAAGGTCATTGAATTAAAAGGACTCTTCTTAAATAATCAGGAATTACTACTCATTATACTCAAGCAACACCACGCAAAATGTGATTAGCTACATAGGTGTGGAAGGGTTAGATATCTGCGAGAATATCGTTACCTTCAGCCTGTTCCAGAAGACGAGATGATATTGTGAAATCCGACTGAAGCAGACGATGCAACGCATTCCCTGCAACTAACGTTACCACATTCTTAACGAGCGCCGTTGGCAACCTGTATCACACGGTAAGAATCTATGCAAAATGAGAGCGGTTGACCCACACGGTAATGTGCCAAAGAGTCGGTGATCTTGGAAAACCACGAGCTTGCGCATTTGGATTCTTGGAAGTGGTGGGGCAATGGTAGTTTGGTTTCTAAGATAATTTATTAGATTTTTCTTGATTTGGTTTAGTTTCATTCAACAAACGTCCCACTACTTCTATAATTATGTTGCGCAGGCGGCCTTTCCGATGAGGGAAGGAGTGGTGTGTGTCTGGGGATCTGAAGGACTCACTATTCAATGAAAAAGTTTGGGAGGAGGGATATTTTGGAGAGGATAGTCCCCCGATGTTCCCCAAGTGCTGTGAAAATAAATGAAAGAGAATGCGTGATTCGGCAGGATTCTTTTACATCATCTCATAGGATATGTGTTTTTTCATAGATTATTTTTTACCCCATTAATTAAGAAATTGCAGCGTAGGACACCCGGGAAATGTCGTTTCCGACCATCTGGTGGCACTAGCGATTTCGTGCACGGAGGGAAAGAATATAGCCGCCCTCCATCCTTTCACTGAGGGCTTTTTACAATCACCCGAAACCGAATTTAAGCTAAATTTCTGTAGGGGTGGAATGAGGTCTGGAAAGAATTTCGTATTTTGCGCTTTGTAATTTCGAGACGAAAATCATATTTTCCCTACAAATTTAAGGATCCCGAATTTTCTCGTAGCTTCTGGCCAAAAGCGAAGGATAGTAGGTGACCCGTTCCATTTAGATTTTTTTTTTTTTTTTTTTGCTCACGAAGGGTGGTCTATACGCAAAGTGGGACTGTGTTTGACCTTCAAGCACTGAATTTGTAATATTTCTATTTTGTAAGTAATAACTTCCAATGTGGGCACTGAAAAAAACCTGCAAACTTCAAAATGAAAATAGGCTATAGTGCTCAGTATCAAAAAACAAAAATAATGGTAATTCTTTTAACTCCACTCTTTTTCTCCCAATTTGTCTCCTCTGTCACAGCAAAAATAAACCAAAATAATAAAAAGAAGGTCCACGTTTCAAGTTTTTTTAACTGAAGTACGCATTCGTCCACACTTGCTTTTGTTGGTATCATTTCGTGAAGGAATAAGGATATTTCCGTGGGGTATGTATATGAGGAAATTTTTTAAGTATATAGGGATATTTTTCATAGGGTTGATATACGCATGCGACAGAAATTACCATGTTCTATGGAGAAGACTTCGAACAATACAGAGTTACAACTATTATTTTTAAAATAATTTTCAGAAAATTATTATTTTGCTGTAGCGTGCAGATGGTCAGGTTGGAAAATAAATCCCAATCACCTAACTGCCATCTTTTATAGCTTGTTCCATCGCTGAAATGTAAAATGTCGACTTGATGTTAAATAGCCAAATCGTTATTTTTTGTTATCCTTTTTGCATAGGAAATAGATAAACTAGAACTATATTCATAATAGGGAGCTGCCATTTAGATGACACCTCCCTGCTCACATAGCGAACAACGAAAGTGGGCGTCTTATGCGGTAAGGCAAAACAGCTCAACATTTGCAGCACATACAGCCCGACAATTTGATCGTTTTATACCTAATTACATATTTGAAAAAAAGGAAATAAATGCAACCGCTTGATTCTCTGGGATAGCCTGACAATAGACAGGTAAAAACTACGTCCCATTGTTTACGAGTGATATTATCCTAAATTTGCTTTGGATTTGTATTACACTGTTCCATGAGAAAGCCTTTGGCCACCAGAATTTGGCTTAACATAATGTTCCATGACGTCAGTCTCGTGTATCTATTTATCTGATATGCCCACAAACTCACAGTACTTGTTTTTGTTTCCCTCTGAATTTAAAATTATGTAACCTTCGAAAAAATTTGTTTTCTCGCATAGCATTTTCGTAGCGATGACAGACTTGTTTAGTCATATCACGTCATAACAATAAGACAATGATTTAATTTTGAGACAAGGTGCAATGGCTATGGAAAAGAAAAAAAAACAAAGAAAGGAATTTCACAACAACATTTCTGCGTAATCTACCACTTTAATTTGGGTGAACAAATTTTAACCTGTCATATCTCACTTGGGAATATCCTGCGAAGGATGGGAGTTGAACCATTTGAAGTCATATGTTAATTCCTGTGCCATATATTTTTTTGTAAATATCTAAGATACATTTTATTGTCCTTCCTGAGAAAAAACGGCTATCCCCTTGCAGCCTGTAGATGGCGCTCTATCGGTATTGTCATAACTTCCTTTTTTTTTTAGCGTTGTGCCGTCTTTTCCACATCTATTCCGCGATCGCTTGGTTCGATCATAAACATGTGACAAAGGTCACTACGTTTCCAACTCTTTGTCTTTTATATTTTTTTAAATGGTTGTTTATGATGTTATAGCCTAGCATATTACAGCATTTGTCCGTCGAGGAAGAATTTGCTAACATTGTTAACAAAACCGATAGAAATATTACTGAAGGGCCTGGAGGGGCAGTTATTAGCATACTAGGTGAAAACGACCACACAAGTGTGAAGAGAGCATGTGGTGACTACCAACTTAACGTCATACATGCTCATTCATTGTTTTTTTTTCATATGATCAGTCCAAGCAGGTGGGGGAGGGGGTTGTTACTTATATCACTATTATCACGACTTAATGTATTTCTCTAGAACACATTCTGTACTGCCGACCCTGATTGGCTTAACAACAGGAAATATTGCTTTAACTTGACCAAGGACAACAAAACTATTGCAGATGTTTATTGTTGAGTTGGAATTGCTCAACAAGCTGTTTTGCATATTTCGAAATTGAGATACGAGCAACAAATTAGAGCTAAGGCTGCACAATTAGAGGGCGACATTGCTGTTTATACATGTATAAAATGAATGGGTTCTGCATGTCAAAGGTAAGCAAAGACTTGTTGAGATGTCACAAGAAAGAAATGTTAAGCAAAAAGCACCATCAGCTCCTCACCCCACCAGCTTTTCCTCTTTCGCTTACTAAACGATTGCTTTCACTTATCGCGATTCACCTGAGATACTATTTTGAAAGAAAAAAAACTATATCAAAAAACAAAATCAGTATACTAAATTCTCTGTTTTCTTAAAGGATCTTACTTTATTGCTCATATACAGACTGAAATATAGACTTTATACCCAACAAATTTGTTCAATCAGCTGAGAAAATTTGGCAAAAAAACAAATCAATGAGAAGACGATAAACTATCACTGACCACATTTGGCAAGAAGGCTCTCAGTAGCTGCCTCATATTAATTAAGCATACAAAATGTTTGTTTGCATCATACCACACAATGTCAATGAACTATTACCCTGATCATAAATATATACTGCATATAAAATAACATCTATACTGTATATTCACAGCAGGCAGTGTATGCCTACTCAACTAATCACATTTTTATCAATCACTGTGAACACATTTCCCCTAGTGAGCAAATAACATTGTACATTTCCTACATCACAATAATAGTCCAGTATTGCAATCCACAAAGATAATTCCATGTAATGTCCAAAACACGATTTGTACATTAATGGCAGTGGCTTCAGAATATCCTACTACACACCCAACTGTGCAACTTCACATCAAATTGCAGAATTCGAACAAGTTCCAGTTGTTTTTTTAGTTTGTGACATCTATGTACTCCTCCTCGATGGGGGTAGAGTTGGCTTGTTCTTTCGCTGCGTGGGTCTTCACATGCTTGGACAGATGGTCGCTGCGCATGAACCGCTTGCCGCAATCCTTGCAGATAAATCGTTTTTCTCCGGTGTGAGTACGCAAGTGTCGTTGAAGCTCATCAGACCTGGTGAAACTCTTCCCGCAGAATAACCAGTGGCAGACAAACGGTCTTTCACCTGCATGCCAACGGAGATGTGCCTTCAAATGAGAGGTCTTACCGTAGACCTTACCACAGCCGGGTATGTGACAAATATGCTGGCGTCTTTTGCTAGAGTCAGTGGAGTTGTTGGAGCTCAAACAGTTTGGGCATCGGCACCTTCTACAACGCCTGGCGGCAAGCTTAGCTAAGGAAACAGATTGAGGATCCTGATGCTCCACAGTTGGGTACGGCATGAACGACGGAGGGCTATGCTGACGATGAACTGGACCAAAGGATGAGTACGCTACTGTTGGATATTGTTGGTAATGTGGTAGAGCAGGACAGTACTGTGGTAAGTCCACCGGGTAGACAGGGGAAGCCGGGCAGTGCGACGGTGGCAACTGAGCTGGCGTAATCGATGAACCACAGCTGCATGGCCGACAGCACTGGGAGACTGGTTGAACTGGCACTGGTCTAGGAAGACAGCAGATGGCCTGAGGCGATGACATGTTTGAATGACGACAAGGAGGTGACATTGGTGATACCCCTTGATACGGCGTAGAATCCACGGCGGTGAAAGCACCATTGTAACTTGGCTTCAGAGAAATGGGTGACCTCGGATATGGGAAGCAATCGGCTGCAACAGGACTCCTGGGCTGTGGCGATGCAACCATTTGGTTTGATGGCGCTACCGGACTTGGCAGCTGTGATGGTGCAGGCGGTGGTTGACCTATCTTTTTGCAGGTGGCAGCCAACATTGCCAGTGGACTTGGTTGGGTAAGATCTGGTGCCCCAGTTGGTGGAAGCTGTAAGATACAAACATAAGAAAATCATAGGTATAGCTAGAAAATATAGGCAGTCTGAAAGTTCAAATGACTTATGAATAAAAGCATGAAATTTATTATCTGTATTTCTTTGAGCACTACCCACTTGGTCCAAGCCCCTAGTCAGGCTTGCCAACACGATGAGTCGAAAATGACTTCATTCTTCTAGTACTGCCAATGATTTCTTTTTAATGTCAAATTGTCATGATTGCAGCATTCTATAAACCATAGCATAATATCTTGTATTAATCCAAACATGGTATACATAGTTTGATAGCACTTGGGTCTTGAGATCACACTTAATTCAAGAACCATTTCATCTACTTTACTGGTAATAGTTTTGTTAGATAAAACCTCGCTTAAATTTTTTATGAAAATATAGGCAGTTAAAGGAGAATGACACACT